>ML285966.1:0-145065 GCA_005239495.1 Nicotiana undulata
TATATATATATTACAACCTTTATTTTATTTCATTCTGAATTGTGTAAAATAAATTTTGAATTTTTGTTGTTAATACCAAAATTATTATTACAAACAAATTATTCTAATTTTTTTTACTATGCTCATTATTTTGTTATTCCAGCATTATAAATACTTAAATACTTTTTATGTTTACTTATAAATAAATTTATTTATTCTATAGGTAAGTCCATAATACAAATTAAAAGGAAAAATTCATAATATTAAAAAGTTTTTAAAAAAAATAAAAAGAAGATAAATATTTATAATTTAGAGGGTAAAATAGGTATTTGGCAATATAAAATTTCAAAAATCTAGTTGAGTGACCTTCTGAGTGCAATAGGCATAGTTCAGTGACTTTGTTGTTACAAACGAAAGAAAAGTGACTTTAGGAGATAATTTGAGATAGTTGAGTGACCATTTGAGTAATTGACTCTGGTTAGTAGATGATTAAGGTGGCAATGTTGGAAAATGAGATACTTTAATACTCCCCGGGTTCAAAATAAGTGATTTTTTGGATGTTTTCACACAAATTAATAAATTCACCTTTTAATATTAATTAACAAAGAAATTGATCATATTAATATTTATTATCTCACATAAACACTCCTAACACATACTCCAACACTATTTGCTCCAAGGGCAATGTAGAAAAAAATAATTAAGTCATTCTTGAAATCTGAAAAAATTACTTATTTTAGACGACGGTAAAAGGCCAAAAAATCATTTATTTTGGACAAGAGAGAATAGAATTTACTCAAATCTACTTCAGGGTAAGCTTAACTTGACATCCAATCACAACTATGACTTGTGGGTAATTTCTTGGGTGTAACTTGTTAATGCTTAACTAGTCATAATATTTGACAACTACTTTGGCTGCGTGAACCTTTTCTTGCTAATGAGAGAAGTTTATTATTAAGCAGGAAATTAAGAAGTATTTGGCTGCGTGAACTAAACACACTATTGTATTCATATATAAAAAGAGCATGTGGTACATGTATGTTTGTAGTTTGTACGTGAGAGATAAATTTCTATGCTACTTAATGATTACCCTTTAAGTCCACAAAACACATTACCCGCTAGCCAAAGGCCAACATTTTTATGACTGTTTGCCAACACATTGCGACGTTTTTAGATGGATATGTAATTCTTTCTATACGGAGATATACTTATTTTAGCGTGTATTTTCACAAAAATTAAACACGTAGTTAGATCAAGTATTGAAATGAACAACAAAGAGACACACCTTGACGCCTGTTTGATTGCAATTTTGACGTTATATTTTATGTGATAAAGTGGAGGTTCTCAATTCTCATACCAAACTTCAACCCGTAACGACGGAGAAATAACCATTCGTTTCTTGATACACATATTTTAATATGGGCACATGTTACTCTTTTGTAATTAATTCATATATATAGTCCACTACCTATCAAGATAAAATTAGAAACATCATTTTCACTAACACTTCACTCCAAACCGCCCATTTCTGATGACCTTTGTATTCCCAATCAAAAAATATGTTATATATATGACATAACTTATGATATCTGGATAGTTTTATGTATTAGTCATTTCATATATCGCAAATCAAATCAAGGGAAAGAAGTCAACTCTCTCCAAGTCTTCTTTGGATCCTTTTATCAACAACATAAGTGAAAGCATGGTAGCTGCACTAATGGACGGTTGGATGATGATGGTGATAGTGATGGATGGGCCCTAATAAGAAAAGACGTCTTTCTGCCACGCGTTCGTATGCTATTTGTACAGATAGGTATTCTTATTCTTTCTTATAAATATAACTAGTTAATTGGGGTCGTAAAAGATCTCATTAAATCATGAAATAATAAAATAATTTCGCTTGCGAGAGTCGAACTATAAACTTTGACCAACGTTTTAACATGTATATTTTTATCATATCGATATGAGACGAATTATAAATTATAGTACTTTTCATATAGTTTCCAAATATCCAAATTTTAATTTTAAAATATTAAGAAAAAATCTAATCCAATTTAGTTTTAAAGATGTCAAATTGACTCTCGAAAAGTAAAACGTGAGGACTTATTCGAGGATTTATCTAGCAAGTTTGAGAACTCTTCACATTTCTTTTGGTATCGACGAAAATAAATTCCTTTAATCTACCCTTGCTAAACACACCAAGCACAACCAACAAACACTGAAAGCATCCTTTAAAAATTATTATAAATTGGGAAGAGATTTAGAGAGAGT
Organism: Nicotiana undulata; assembly: GCA_005239495.1. Classification (NCBI taxonomy): domain Eukaryota; kingdom Viridiplantae; phylum Streptophyta; class Magnoliopsida; order Solanales; family Solanaceae; genus Nicotiana; species Nicotiana undulata. The sequence continues at coordinate 2,251 of ML285966.1, forward strand.
GCAATTTAGTTATTCATAAAACCGAAAAATACAAAGGCATGCATTTTATAGTCAGATAGTAAGGGGAAATTGAAACCGTTCTTTGCCTTTCCTAGTGCTTTAAACCGTTTGAGGTTCTTGACTCTCTAAATTCTTTGTAAACTACGATTATGTTTATTGGTGTCATAAAGATGCAATTATCAAATTAATAAACCAGGAACAAACTTTTTTGTCTGCATTTATTAAGGAATATGAAACGTTTGAGGCTTTCATTCTTACTATATAAGGAAAAAATAAGAAGAAAAGGGAAAAAAGGAGAAAAAAGATATATATATATATATATATATGAAGATTGTTTCCCTTCTAATGATGGTTACTTCTATGTTTATTTTGTTCTTTCCTTTTGGTATTAGGATTTAGGGCTAACACTTTAAGGAGTCCTTTTGTCGGTTGTATAAGAATAATGTTGAATATGGTGTATTAGTAATGCTGGTATTAGTTATGTAGGCATTAGTTATGCTAACATATTTCTTATTCATTGTTTGGTTTGATGTATTAAAGCATTGCATAATTTCTGAAAGAACTGTTTGTTTACAAAAATACTCTCATAACTAGTCCATCACTTTATTTTTTAAAAGAAAAATATGTTGAGGAATGTTTTTACATGAACTAGGTTTTAAAAAAAATATTTGATTTGTCTAACTATATTGTAGTATATAACTAAATATTTACTTATAAAAAAAATGCAAATATTTGTTTATTTATTAAGGATATAATTTTATTTCCAACTTTCTTGGATGATGTTTTAGACGTCAATACCACACAAGAATATAGGTTAAATGTGTGGTACCCAATTTTTCGAGTGTTGTCTCACAAGAAGAACCTAGTTCTTCTTTGTGTTCCAACTTCTACTGGTGCGGAATAATAAAAGCAGTAAAGTAAAAACACAGAGATTTTTACGTGGAAAACACCTGGCTCAAAAGGTGAAAAAATCACGACCTACTCCTCAGTAGGATTTGCTCAAACTCTTCACTAGAAACTCTGAGCCAAACGGACTTACAAAAAAAGCTCTTTTGTAATCCTATGACTAACTCTAATCCCTTTGTATCAACTAGCCTCTAGCTAATTTCTACAAGCTTCAAGTTAACTCCAACTTGAACAATGTGTACCTATTACAATTGCTTATATGAAAGCTGATAAGATACAATATTTAAACACCTACTACAATCAACTAGACTCAATACATAAACGATGAAATTGGTTCTTCTAGCTGATCTGTAGCCTTTGTATCCCACAGTAATTCTGCTCGCAAAACCTCTGGGAATTTTGCTTTCAGATCTTGATTCAATTCTGCCTTTGTGTGTCACGTATTTCAGAAGGAATACTTCAAGTATTTATAGAGTCAGTAGTTGAGTTTGTCATTCAATTCTAGTTCAACTCTTCCTGGGAGAAAGAGTTCGAATTAAACTCAACTTCCTTCCTTTGTTACTATCCTTGCTGAATTCAACTTCTATCCTCTCATCAGTTTGCAACCTTTTCGCATTAGGAGACAATCTCTTGGTTCATTGATACTTCACAATCACAAATATCTCCTATGCATATACGGTTCATGTGCCAGCTATTCAGTTCAAGAATGTGTGCTCTGATGGACCTGGTTCAACTGGTCAGACATTTGTCAATCTTCAAAACTATGCAGTGACTTGGGTCAACAAATTCCCCCTTTTTGATGATGACAAACTCTGTGCTTAATCCTGTATACACTTCAAACACTTTGTACGATTTTAAGCATTAATCATAGAGAAACCAGGTTCATTAGGTTATAAATATCACTTTGAAATTTTTTTGAAAAGTTCAACACATATCTTCCCCCTTTTGGCATCATCGAAAAGTTGCAAAATGATACACTTACCAGAATTATTAATTATTACTCATGGCCAGTTGAGGAAACTGCAGGTGCAAAGCATGATTAATACAAGAAACCAATAAATGTAAGCTAAATAAGAAATTGAGACAAGTCAATAACTAAACAACATATTCATTGATTAGGAACGAACATCAAACACCAGACAATTAAAAACAAAAACAATCAAAAAACAGAGAAAAAAGACAACAGAAACAAGTCCAAAAAGACAGAAATAAGTCTCGAACTGGGCACTGAAGGGTTAATGGGTAGCTCTGGACAGCCTAAGGATGGGAAGGTGCAGAGGAGGTTGTGGTCTTGTATTGTAGAAGAGAAAGCATCTGCTGAAGAACACCCTCGTTCTTTTCCTTCTCTTTTGCTAATTCAGCCCTGAGAGCATCCCGCTCAGCTTCAACCTCAATCACACGAGATTTCAAACAAAGGATCTCCATATCCTTGATCTCACTTTCCTGCACCAGAGTTCTTACTTTGCTGTTGACTAGCTGCTTCCTAGATGAACCGGGTTCATCTGCAAGAACATTGACAATGTAATCACAGGACAACAGAGTTTCCTTCCCAAAATAATCCTTGGCAGTCGTCATTTCAGCCTTCTTCGCATGAACCCCAAAATGTGCAAGCACAGCTGTCAGAATAAATCCATATGGGATTGCATGTGCTTTGGTTCCATTCACAACTCTGTCCAAGAGTTGGATGATGAAAGCTGGCCAATTGATTTGTTTTCCCCTGTACAGACACTCCATCAGAGTCAGATCCATATCGTTGGCTATGTGCCTTCTTTCTTGTCTGGGCAGCAGAAATTTGATGACAAACTCAAAGAACAACTTGTGCTCTGGCTTCATTTCACTTTTGTAGACCGGCTTGGGTTCAATCTCTCTCTCATTGTCACTGAAGAATCTGTGATGTTGATTGCTGAGGCCATAACATCTAGACAAGGCCATCTCTGCCTTGTGTAGTCCTCATAGCCCTCAGCTGGTATGTTCAGAATTTCACCCAGCTCTTTAGCATCAAAGGAAACTTGAACTCATTTGACCATAGAGGTGACCCTATCGTCTTTGACAATGGCATTTCCCATGAATTCCACCAATTCGGCCCTTGCTAGCCTGCCTTCCATGCAAACGACCATGTCCTTCCATCCCTGCACGTCCAGAGTGTCCTGTAGATATCTCATTCCAGGCTTCTCTAGATCTTTGAACAACTTACCTTTCAAGATTGTTCGCTTGCCAAACATTATGATTCTGTCAGTCTCCACATCATCTTCCTTCTCCTCTTCTCCACTCTAGTCTGCATCATCATTTTTCTCCACAACCTTCATTTTCTTTGCCTTGGACCTGGTCTTTTTGGCAGTGCTTGGAGTTACGGCGGACACAACAGCTGACTTCTTTGAAGAAGCCTTAATCTTTTTGGGTTTTGGTGTCCCAACCACAACTAGAGCAATCCGCTCCTCTTGTTGGACCAGGTCCAACGTCTCCTCTTCAATAACAACAACGTCAACATGCTCTCCAATCTTAACTTTACCCTTTGCCGCCTTCGTTTTCCTGCTCTCTTGCAGAGCCTTCTCCAACTTTTCTTCTTCTTCTCTCATAGTATTACGAGTAGCACGCACCTTAGGGACAGGAGCATCAGTAGAAACAGTAGCTTTCCTCTTCTTTGGAGGAACTAGGGTAGATGCTTTCTTGGACTTCTGAGTCCTCCTTTTCTTGGGGTTATAAGACTCCCCCAGTTTCTTTAGCCTTTCAGCCAGTGTCTCGTCCCCAGATGATCCAGGTTCATCTGCTCCTTTCCTCAAGCTTGCTAGACCTGCTGCGGCCTCCTCAACTACACTTCCCCCTAACTCTGTGACTTTATCTCCAATATTCTCAAGAATGGGACCACAGATAGCCAGTGTGGTGCCATCCTCCCTAGATCCCCTTACAACTCCATCTCCACCCTCTCTCTCAAGAATTTTTCTTTTTCCCAATTCTCTTTGCCTACTCGGCACTTCAACATCTACCACCGACCCAACCAGAACAAACTTTTTCTCAGCATTAACAGATTCAGAGATAGCATCAAAATTACATTGTTCAGAATTTGATGAACCAGGTGCTTCCTCCTCGTTGGCTGATTTAAACGATTCACTTGATGATTCAACGTTGGGATCCTTATCAGCCTGTAGAATTTCTTCCAAGAATCTCGCTAAAACTAGAAGCAACTGTCTTTCTGGCAAGAAATTTCACACGGCGACCCCTGGGGGATGGAGTAGGGTTTGGTGTGGGTTCAGGAATAGGTATGTTTTCAGGGGTTGACGAATTTTCTGGTGATTGAGAACTGTATACAGATGGAGAGTTAGATTCATATTCAGAATTTTCTCCATCGTAATCACGATTAGGTGATGAAGTATAAGAAGAAGCAGGTGGTGGTGAAGACATGATTGTGTGTTGTTAGGAAGAAAAGGCGAGTGATCAGTTTTTGTTTGTGTATAATGAGTTGAATTTGGTTTGACGGTTACTTTATGAAGATAAGAGTAATGATGACCCTTTTATAAGATGTGGCTAGGGAGATTGCAATGGCAGAGTATTAACTCAGGTGGGAGTCTAATCGTTGTAGGACTGACATTGATTAGACAGTTATTTTCCCCCTAAAACTAGGCTAATTAAGTAAGACGGTACTTCTTGAAACTGGTTCAATTTTGGGTAAGTACGAAGTATTTGAATATGAACCAAATATGGATAGAGTCCTGCTCATGTATGACTGTAATTGAATTAATACATGTATGGAGATGAGAACGTACCTTGTCAGTCATATGAACCAGCATGGATGAACCAGGTTCATCCTGTTAAAATCTTTAACTTGCCCCAATTTACAAAGATAGAGAAACATCGTTAGCAACTAGGGAACCATATTAATACATGGCAAAAGTGTATGGCAATAAAGACATGATACTGAGCAATGATTAATCTGATTAAGTACTTAATTAGAATTTTCTAGCCAATTTTCTTTTTCAAATAATTTTTTCATGTTTGTTTTTCCAATTAGGTGATCTTAATCATCCCTAATTCAAGCATGTTTCTCTCAAAATGCTCCCTACTCAGTGCTTTAGTGAATATGTAAGCAATTTGATGATCAATAGCACAAAATTCGATTGAGATAATTCTTTTTTCATAGTTATCCCTTAGGAAATGGTGCCTAACATCTATGTGCTTAGTTCTCTTGTGATGAATCGGGTTCTTCGTCATACTAATGGCACTAGTGTTATCACACAAAATAGGAATGCAACCCACATCTATACCAAAGTACATGAGTTGTTGCTTGGTCCATAGCAAATGGGCACAACATGAGGCTGCAACCACATATTCAGCCTCAGCAGTAGACAAGGCTACTGAATTTTGTTTCTTGGTGGCCCAAGAGACAAGGCAAGAGCCCAAAAAGTGATCCATGCCTGAAGTACTTTTCCTGTCAACCAGGAAACCTGCATAATCAGCATCAGCATATCCTGCAAGGTCGAAATTACTATCTTTAGGATACCAAAGGCACAAATCAGTGGTGCCTTTCAGATATCTCAAAATTCGTTTTACTGGAGTGAGGTGGGACTGTTTTGGATTTGCCTAAAACCTAGCACACAGTCCCACACTGAACACAATATCAGGTCTACTTGCAGTGAGATACAGTAGAGACCTAATCATTCCTCTGTATACCTTCTGATCAACGGATGAACCAGGTTCATCCACATCCAATTTAGTAGCTGCGGCTATGGGGGTGTCTATTTCCTTTGAATCCTCCATCTTGAACTTCTTGAGGAGCTCTTTCACATACTTTTGTTGATGAATCATTGTTCCATGTGGGTTTTGCTTGATTTGCAAGCTAAGAAGAAGTTTATCTCACCCATCATACTTATTTCAAACTCACTCCCCATAAGTGTAGCAAATTCCTTACTCAATTTTTCAGTAGTTGCTCCAAATATTATATCATCAACATATATATGCACAATTAGAAGATCCTTCCCCTTTTCCTTTAGGAATAAAATACGGTCAATTTTGCCTCGTTTGTACCCATGTTCCAACAGGAATTTTGACAATCGCTCATACCATGCTCTAGTGCTTGTTTGAGACCATAAAGAGCCTTGTCAAGTTTGTATACATGATCAGGTGACTCTTTTCTTTCAAAACCTGTAGGTTGTTTGACAAATACATCTTCCTTCAAATAGCCATTGAGAAAGGCACTCTTAACATCCATTTGATGGAGAGTAAATTCCATATGTTCAGCAAATGCTATAAGAAGTCTGATTGCCTCCAATCTTGCCACATGAGCAAAGGTCTCATCATAGCCAATTCCCTCTTCTTGACTACACCCTTGAACAACTAGTCTTTCCTTATTTCTTGTAACAGTTCCATCCACATAGAGCTTGTTCCTGAAGACCCATTTCATGCCAATCACTTATCTGTCTAGTGGCCTGAGTACCAAGTGCCATACTTGACTTCTTTCAAACTGATGCAACTCCTCTTGCATGGCATTTACCCAATCGGCATCTTATAGGGCTTCACCAATGTTCTTTGGTTCGATTAAGGATAGGAAGGCATCAAACGCACACAGATTTTTCAAGGAAGTCTTGTTTTGATTCCAGATGACAAATCGGTTATGATGTTCTCAAGAGGGTGAGAAATCTGATATCTGTGTGGTTTGAGTACTAGTAGTTCACTTCTGTATAGTTCAATGTTGTTTTGTTGTTGTGGAACAGGATCAGGGCCAGGATTCACATGTTGAGTTCCCCCTGTCATGTTGCTTGGGGTAGTTGGACCTGGTCCATCACCTGTTCCATTTTCCATGGCTGCTCAATGTGTTCACTACTTCTCACCAGTCCAAGCTCCTCATCTTCTGGTTCTTGTCTCTCAGAAAGAGTGTTAGTTTCATCAAAGACAACATGCATACTCTCTTCTACACACATAGTTCTTTATTATACACTTTATAGGCTTTACGATATGATGAATATCCCAAGAATACTCCCTCGTCACTTCTGGGATCAAATTTACCTAAGGAATCTTTTCCATTATTGTGCACATAGCATTTACATCCGTCCCTAAGATGGGATATGTTGGGCTTTCTTCTTTTAAGTAATTCATAGGGAGTATTCTCAACCAGTGACCTGGTCATGCATATATTGATTATATAGCAAGCAGTGTTTATTGCTTCTGCCCAAAAGTTGTGTGGTAGTTTGCTAGAAAGAAGCATGGTTCTTGCCATGTCTTCAAGAGTTCTATTCTTTCTTTCAACAACCCCATTTTGCTGTGGGGTTCTAGGGGCAGAAAATTTGTGATTGATACCATGTTCATCACATAACTCATCAAACTTAGCATTTTCAAATTCAGTACCATGGTCAGATCTTATTGATGCTAGTTGATGTCCTAACTGATTTTGAGTTTTCTTAACAAATGCGATGAACATATCAAATGCTTCATCCTTAGATGCCGAAATAAGGTCCACGTGAACCTTGAGTAATCATCAACTAACACCGTCACATATTTCTTACCACCTCTGCTCAGAGTTCTCATTGGACCACACAGATCCAGATGAACCAGTTCCAACATCCTGGTGGTACTGACCATTTTCTTACTTTTGAATGAGGATCTTACCTGCTTCCCCCTTGCACATGCCTCACAAACTTTGTCTTCCTTGAACTTAATGTTAGGGAGTCCCATAACTAAGTCCTTAGAGACTAATTTGTTAAGCTGATTTAGACTTGCATGTCCAAGTCGTTTGTGCCAAAGGAGGGGATCACTGTCCAAAACACTTAAGCAAGTGAGTTCATTTTCAGACAGTGTGGACAAGTCTATGACATAGATATTATTCATTCTCTTTCCCTGCAAAACAATCTTGTCAGTAAGCAAGTTAATCACAAAACATTTTGTGGAAGTGAAAGCAACCAGGTTACCTCTGTCACACAATTGTGACACACTGATCAGGCTATATTTCAAGCCATCTATCAAGTACACATGTTCGATGGAACGTGTGTCATCCTTACCTACTTTGTCAACCCCTATAATTTCACTTTTCTTTCCATTTCCAAAGGAGACATTTCCTCTTTTGAGGTTTTCAAGTGAAAGAACTATTCCTTGTTCCCCGTCATATTTTTTTAGCAGCCACTATCCAAGAACCAAATTTGGTTGCCTCTCACTTGTACCTACAAAAGGAAATCAAGGGTTAGTTTTAAGAACCCAAACTAGTTTGGGTCCTTTTCTATGAGAGAATGGATGAATCAAATTTTTTCTGGCCCAATTTGGTAGCCAGTTTTTCTTTTTGACAAACCTCTCATTCTTTCGACTAGCCTGCTCTTTTGAAGTACACTCATATTTGTAGTGGCCAGTCTTACCACAGTGGGTGCGGATTTTAATTCAGGAAGAGAGAGATACTTTCTTTTGGGATCCCACTTGGGCAATTGACTCCCAAAACCAAGCCCTCTCCGGTTTCTACTATGATTTTCTTGAAGCCATGTGAAAGCATCAGAGGATATATTCCATTTACAAGTTCTATCTAATTCATGTTTGACTTTGCCAAGCTCTTATTTAAGTGATCTTATCTGTTCATCCTTGGCATACATTTTATCTTTTAGTTTTCCCAAATTTTCCTCTAACATGACATGAGAGTGATCAACAACCTTTTTACTGGATCCTAATCTCAGTTTTAAGTTTTCAGATTTTAATTCTAGAATCTCAGTCTCAAGTGGATGAACCTGGTTCAACAGGACAGTGTTTTTCTTTTCAGATTCACTGACTCTGATTTCCAGGTTCATGCACTTTGCTTTTAGCATTGCACATTCTTTAGAGAGTTGATCATTCTCTTTGGATGTTTCCTCAGAATCATCTATGAAATCAAGTAGCAACTCAGAGAGTTTTTCCTTAGATAGGAACTTTATTTTGTTTTTAAGATGGGAAATACTTACTTGTGGTTCTTCATCAGATTCTCCAACTGCCATGAGCGCCTGATATTCAGTCTCCCCATCTTCTGATTCCTCATATGAACTTTCCCCCCAAGCAGCGACTATAGCCTGTGTTGTTGTCTTCTTGGGTTGGACCAGTTCCTTCTTTCATATCTCTCCTTTTTCCATTCTACTTCCCATTGAGGACAATTTTTGATGAGATAGTCGGTATTACCACATTTGTAGCATCCCTCGTTGGTTGGCCTTTCTGGAGCTTTTGCTTTGTTGTAGTTTCCTCCTCTAGAGATGCCCTTCTTCCTCATGAGAAAGTTTCTGAATTCTTTGGTAATCATGGCCATCTCATCTTCCTCCAGATCTGCTCCCTCAGTGATTCTCAGTGCTAGACTCCTCTCCTTCTTTGGACTATCCATCTTCATTGTCTGCCTTCTGAGTTCATAGGCAGTGAGGTTTCCAATCAGCTCATCCAATCTCAAGGTTGCCATATTTTTGGATTCCTGGATAGCAGTGATTTTGCTTTTCCAGGAAATTGGCAAGACCCTTGTCAGGATCTTCTCAACCCTGTCCTCTTACAGGATGACTCTTTCAAGAGACTTCAGTTCATTAGTCAAGGTTGTGAACCTTGTGTACATCTCTTGGATAGTCTCTCCTTCTTTCATGGTGAAGTTTTCATACTGAGAGTATAGTAGAGTACCTCAAGACCTCTTTTCACTGAGGTGTTCCTTCATGGGCTACTTGTAGAGTATCCCATATTTCTTTGGTTGTGGTGCAACTTTGGATTCTGATGTATTCATCTGGCCCTAATCCACAAACTAGCCACTTCTTGGCCTTAGCATTCTTCTCCCATTTCTTCAGATCTTCAGCAGTGCAATCAGCCCTAGTCTTTGGTACATCTAAAGCCATCAACAGTCTTCTTCATTGTAGCTAGAGGTCCATCAGTGACTATGTCCCAAAGTTCATAGTCTTCTCCAATCAGGTGGTCCTTCATCCCGTTCTTCCACCAAGAGCAGTACTGGCCATTGNTGTCAATACCACACAAAAATATAGGTTAAATGTGTGGTACCCAATTTTTCGAGTGCTGTCTCACAAGAAGAACATGGTTCTTCTTTGTGTTCCAACTTCTACTGGTGCGGAATAATAAAAGCAGTAAAGTAAAAACACAGAGATTTTTACGTGGAAAACACCTGGCTCAAAAGGTGAAAAAACCACGACCTACTCCTCAGTAGGATTTGCTCAAACTCTTCACTAAAAACTCTGAGCCAAACGGACTTACAAAATAAACTCTTTTGTAATCCTAGGACTAACTCTATTCCCTTTGTATCAACTAGCCTCTAGCTAATTTCTACAAGTTTCAAGTTAACTTCAACTTGAATAATGTGTACCTATTACAATTGCTTATATGAAATCTGATAAGATACAATATTTAAACACCTACTACAATCAACTAGACTCAATACATAAACGATGAAACTGGTTCTTCTAGCTCTGTAGCCTTTGTATCGCACAGTAATTCTGCTCGCAAAACCTCTAAGAATTTAGCTTTCAGATCTTGATAATTCTGCCTTTGTCCGTCACGTATTTCAGCAGAAATACTTCAAGTATTTATAGAGTCAGTAGTTGAGTTTGTCGTTCAATTCTAGTTCAGCTCTTCCTGGGAGAAAGAGTTCGAATTAAACTCAACTTCCTTCCTTTGTTATTATCCTTGTTGAATTCAACTTCTATCCTCTCATTAGTTTGAAACCTTTTCGCATTAGGAGACAATCTCTTGGTTCATTGATACTTCACAATCACAAATATCTCCTATGCATATCCGGTTCATGTGCCAGCTATTCAGTTCAAGAATGTGTGCTCTGATGGACCTGGTTCAACTGGTTATACATTTGTCAATCTTCAAAACTATGCAGTGACTTGGGTCAACATTGGACTATTCCTAAATTGCATTAATATAATAGTTTATTTTAATAAAGTAAAATTTGAAGGATAATTTTATCTTTAACTAAGCGAATGCATGCATTAAAATCCATTGCATTGTTAATACCATGGTTTCTTATGCATTAGTTATGCATAGGATAATACCAAATAAGGTAACAACTAATGCTTGCATAACTAATGCATAGGTTCAAAAGTCTACCAAACAAGGTATTATGAATACACAAAGCTAATGCATGCATTATTTTATCTAACGCATCCTACCAAATGACCCCTAATTAGAATAGTTGATCCTCCTTAGAAAAAATTTATCATAAGACTTGTTGTATAGGATAAAATATGATATGACTTGTGGTTAACTAACAGGAGGACACGTGGAATCCAAGATGGGGATGGCTGAGGGCCGACCGCAACCATTCTACTTGTCACCGATAAGGATAACGTTCATAAAGGTGTATTAAATGCTCTGCGCCCGGTAGCATATACTAGGGAATATTCTGCAGCATTAAGAGCAACGGTCCGTTACAAAAAATTGGCATTTATGTTCACCGTGACATCTTTATCAATGACCCTCATAATTGACATTAAAGGAGGGCACGATCCTAGGCCTCTTTCCCTGGATAAAGCTATAAATAGTGAACTCAGAAACCATTGTAAAGGACACGAATTTTCTAGCTAAAGATATACTATACTCTATAAAAAGCTTTATACAATTTTACTTTCTTGCTTTTTGATCTCATCATTGTTGTGCCCGAAAATCATGTTCATGGAATTATCATTACGGTGTTTCATCCACATTCTAAGGCTAAGTACCGTATATTTTTTCAATTATTGTATTATTTCAGGATCAAATTAGTTCACTTCTCTAGAATCGTGTATAAATTTAACTGTACCATTTTACGGATAAAATGTTTGGCGCCCACCGTGGGGCTTAGACAACCGTGCAACTAAATTGATCATTGTTTTTTTTACTAACGTGTTTTGATTATTTTGTCTTAGAAAAATGACAAAAAATGGCAGATAACATTGTTAACGATGCATACAACCTTAAAATTCGAGGGGATCAGCCTCGTTTCGAAAACTCAATCAGTGACACCTGTAGTGAGGGGAATGGCGCCACGCCGGTACATGACAGGCGATACCCTCGACGGGTTCGGGAGACCCCTTATGATGATGCTGATGAGGAGCATGTAGCGGATGCTGTGAGGTTCGTGCAAGAGCAACATGCAATCATTCTAGGCTATCTCACACGGCATGATCTAGTTAAGACAGAATTGAAGCAGACACTATCAGGGGCCTCGAATAATGCAAACGGACTAGATCTAATTCCTCCCATTGTTCTCACAAACCAAACAATGGAGAGAGTCGACAACAACACTCCCAGGGGTGAAGTCGGCTCCGATGGTGCCGAGGGGAGCAAATCATGTCTCAACAACGAGAACGACTCGTTCAAGGATGAACTTTTACAGTTCATGAGGGAAGTAACCGCCTGCATGGATCCAATCTCGAGTGCACCACAAGTATTGAAAGGCCCAAACTCAAAGAAGTATGTTCAATTACCGTACAAGCCAAGTACGGCACCAGAACTAATTCCGAAACGGTTCAAAATACCTGTAAATCCAATGTATGATGGAACTTCAGACCCACAAGAGCATATTACCACTTACACAACAGCGTTGAAAGGAAATGATTTAGCTCCTCGCGAAATTGAATCTGTGTTGCTAAAGAAATTTGACGAAACTCTCACGAGGGGAGCTCTAACGTGGTATTCATTATTTCTTGAGCATTCCATAGATTCCTTTGAAATGCTCACGGATTCTTTCATTGAAGTTCATGCCGGGGCTAGAAACGTACAAGCCCGGAAGGCCAACATATTCAGGATCACACTGGGAGAATCTGAATTATTACGAGAGTTTGTTACCTGGTTCCAAAAAGAAAGAATGTTGCTCCCGGCTGTCCCGGATGAATGGACAGCTGAAGCATTCACCAAAGGATTGAATCCAAGAAGTTCAGACGCTTCCCGGAAGCTGAAGGAGAGCATTCTTAAGTTTCAAGCAACAACTTGGGCAGATGTTTACAACCAGTACGAGTCAAAGATAAGAATCGAAAATGACTAGGTCATTTCTACATCATCGGCCAAAGAACGGAAGAAGAGCAAAGAAAATCAAAAGATGACTACGACGCTGATAGACGGACTTCGAGGGGCTAGTCTTTGCCCTACGAGCAGACCGAAGGTCGTGGCAGAAACTTTTGAGCAGCAAATAAGTTCACCGTTGATAGAGGGACTGATCGTGGTCGAAACAATAGATCACTTCAAGACAAAGAAACGTCGGGGTCTCGGGATCTTTCTTACCCCAGGTTATAAGAATATAACTTCAATGTTAGTGCAGTGGAACTGGTGTCATCCATGAGGAACATTAAAGAGGCCCGATTCCCAAGACCTATGAGGTCCGATTCCAGCAAGAGGAATCCCAATTTATGGTGCGAATACCACGGGACAAACGATCACCAGACGTAGGACTGCGGACACCTACGGGAAGAGGTGGCAAGGATATTAAAGAATGGTCATCTCCGAGAATTCTTGAGTGATCGAGCTAAGAATAACTATGGCCGCAACAGAGACAACGCGGAACCTACGAAAGCAGGAGAAGAAACCCCACACCAAACGATCAATATGATCTTCGGGGGGGGGGGGGGAGGGGGGGGGACGAGATTAACGGGGTCACCTTCTCGGCGGAAAAGAAGACGAAAGTATCGATAAATCACAGTAAAAGACTCCGGGAAGACGATATCACTTTCATGGAGGAAGATGCAGACGGATTGATTTTACCACACAATGAGACACTGGTAATCTCTTTAAATGTGTTAGTTTTAAAAAAAAAAATTAAGCATGTTATAGTGGATCCGGAAAGTTCGGCTAATGTCATACATTAGAGAGTATTGGAACAAGCTAAACTCATCGGAAACATTATTCTGGAAACAAAACTACCGCTAGATTCAACCTTGTGAGCGTGACGACCCCGGGAGAGATCCTGCTACTCATGAATGCTGAAGGAGTAATGAAAACAACTTTCTTCGAAGTAGTACATGGCGACATGGGATACAACATCATCCGGGGGAGGCCATGGTTACACGAGATAAAAGTTGTACCTTTGACATATCACCAATTGCTGAAGTTTCCAATGCCCGAAGGCAGATAAGAGGTGATCAACTAGCAGCGAGGGAGATGAACGCAATCTCAGTTTCCAGTAGCAACGGAAGGAGCGCACGACATAGCAATTACAGGAATCAGCGCCGACTCTCAAGTTAGAAGAGGTTATCCTAGGAGCAGAGTCATTAGAACAATATAAGGTACCGAGATATTTCTAAGTTTCGGAAGAAACATACGCAAGGAAGTCCATGGAAGAGAAACTGGAGCAAGTGGCATTGTTCGAAGAATTCCTAGAAATGAAATTCCATTTGGGGACAGGCTGCATGCCTAGATCAGGTCTAGTTTTATTGAATTCCTTAAATTTAATGTTGATTGTTTTGCATGGTCGCACGAGGTTTGACAGGTATCCCGACGGAAATAGCCATGCATAAGCTAACTTTGTATCCCAACGTACTACCAGTACAACAAAAGAAGCACCATATTTCCGAGGTCAGGAATATATTCATCAAAGAAGAGGTAACCTTCTTGCTTAAAATCGGTTCGGTCAGAGAGGTAAGATATCAGTCTGGCTAGCCAATGTAGTAGTTCCTAAGAAGAACAATTAATTTTGCATGTGTGTAGACTATAAAGACCATAATAAGGCGTGCCCAAAAGACTCGTTCCCACTGCCAAATATCGATCAAATAATTGATACCACGACCGGGTAAGAGTTGATGAGTTTCCTTGATGCTTATTCCGGATACAACCAAATTACGATGAACCTGGAAGATCAGGAAAAAACTTTGTTTATAATGAATTTTGGTACATATTGTTACAATGTAATGCCTTTCTGTTTGAAAAATGCCAGAGCCACTTATCAACGGCTCGTAAATAAGATGTTTAAAAAGTAAATAGGAAACATCGTGGAAGTTTATATAGACGATATCTCGTTAAGTCTTTAAATGCAGGTGACCACCTTAAGCATTTACAAGAAACGTTCGACATCTTTAGGAAGCATAACATGAAAGTTAACCCCGAGAAGTGCACGTTCAGGGTCAGTTCTGGTAAGTTCCTGGGCTTTCTGGTCTCACAAAGAGGAATTGAGGTAAACCCGACAAAATCAAAGGCATAGATGATATCTTGGATCGATTGTCAAACATAAAGGAAGTCCAAAGACTCACAGGAAGATTAGAAACTTTGAACATGTTCATTTCCCGATCGTCAAAAAAATGTCATCTTTTAAAAAAGAAGAATAATTTCGAATGGACACCGGAGTGCCAGCAGGCTTTGAGGGACCTAAAAAAGTACTTATCACGCCCTTTATTGCTCTAGAAAACAAAAGAAGGTGAAACATTGCTAGTCTACTTCGCGACTTCAGAAGTTGCGGTAAGTGCGGTTTTAGTCCGGGAGGACGATGGTACGCGATTTCTTATTTATTACGTTAGCAAAATTTTACGGGAGTATAAACTCGCTACCCACAATTAGAAAAACTGGCCTTAACTCTCGTAGTCACTGTTCGGAAGCTGAGGCCCTATTTTCAATACCACTCAATAGTTGTGGTAACTACTTTCTCTTTGCGGAACATCCTTCATAAACCCGAGCGCTTGGGAAGATTGTCCAAATGGGCCGTTGAAATGATTGAATTCGACATAGAATATAAACCAAGGAATGCTATTAAGTCACAAGTCTTGTCTGACTTCGTGGATGATTTTAGTCCGAGACTACCATCTTTGGAAACCAAGGAGATAGCAATGGTGTTCGAACCGACACGAGGGTTTGGACCTTATCTATAGACGGAGATTCGAACATAAAAGGTTCCGGGCTTGGAATAGTCTTAATTACGCCTTTGGGGGAAACCTTAAGGCAAGTCATCAGAACGATGCCTTTAACTACCAATGAAGCAGAGTATGAAGCTCTAATTGCAGGGCTTGAATTGACCAGGGGACTCGATTTCGAGGTTATCGAAATAAAATGTGACTCACAGTTGGTGCTAAATCAGGTCTACGGGATATTTGATACCAAAGAAGAATGTATGCAACAACACGTGGTAAAGGTCCAGACTCTTTTGGCACGATTCAGGGAGTGGTCAATTACTCGCATCCCGAGGGAGGATAACATAGAAGCGGATGCATTAGGAAATTTAGGATCATCGACGGAAATAAAGGGGTCGGAGTCTGGAACGGTGGTACATGTGATGATTTCAGTCCTGGATACAAATGATTACTATGAGGTAAATTCGGCTAGTTTGGTCTAGGACTGGAGAAATGAAATAATCAACTACCTCGAGAGCGGAAAGTTTCCCAACGGCCATAGAGCATCACAAGCGTTACGCGCCAAAGGTGCACGATATAACTTCAGGAAAGGCCAATTGTATCGTATAGAAAATCTTTCCAATGACCGCTGACCTAGTGTTTAGGAGCATCAGAAACTGAAAATGTCATGAGAGAAATCCACGAAGGGATATGCGCAATCATTCAGGCGCAGAGTCTTTGGTACTTAATATGGTAGGGCAGGATATTACTGGCCTCGCATGGAGCAAGACACCAAATATTTCGTACAAAAATGTGATAAATGCCAACGCTATGCATCACTAGTACATCAATCGCCAGAAACCTTACACTCGGTTCTGTCCCCATGGTCGTTCATGAAATGGGGGATGGAAGTCATCGGGCCGCTGCCACCGACCCCTAGAAAGGTAAGATTTTGTTTAATTTTGACTGATTATTTTTCTAAATGGGTGGAAGCAAGTTCTTATCAGAAGATTGGAGAGCACGAAGTGATCATGTTTTTCGGATGGACGATATATTTAACCACGTTTTTAACCGTGAGAGGGTTGATGTAATTCAGCTCGAACGAAGTGAGAGGGAGGTCATCAGAACCCACTGGCTCCAGAACGGGGGGGTGGGTGGGGGGGGCTCCAGAGGCGCTGCCGCAGGCGCCAGCACCGACATAAATTGCCCACCTCGCTCCCGATCAAAAAGAGCATATTTCATGTGGGAAAATATAATTTGCATGTTCAG
Organism: Nicotiana undulata; assembly: GCA_005239495.1. Taxonomy (NCBI): domain Eukaryota; kingdom Viridiplantae; phylum Streptophyta; class Magnoliopsida; order Solanales; family Solanaceae; genus Nicotiana; species Nicotiana undulata. The sequence continues at coordinate 19,134 of ML285966.1, forward strand.
AACACCAAAAGAGATAGCATGCGACAATAGGCCACAACTTATCGATGCAAAGTTAAAAAGTTCCTCGAAGACGTGAAAATAAAGAGGATCAAATTTTTGCCTTATCATCCGAGCGCAAATGGTCAAGCAGAGTCAACAAACAAAGTGATCATTAAAACCTCAATAAAAGGTTGGAAGCTGCAAAAGGAAAATGGCCCAAAGAATTGACCAGAGTTTTATGGGCCTACTGAACAATGGCCAAATCAAGTACAAGAGAAATGCTTTTTTCACTCGTATACGATGCTGAAGCCCTAATCCCGGTTGAAGTGGGCGAACCTACTTTGAGATATTCTCGTACAAATAAAGAATCAAATAACGAAGAAATGTTAATCAACTTGGAACTGCTCGAGGAACGCATGGACTTGGCGCATGTAAGAATGGAAGCTCAAAAGAAGAGAATGGAGCGATATTACAATCGAAGAGCCAACTTCCGTTATTTCAAAGTAGAAAAATTGGTTCTAAGGAAAGTAACCCAAAACACTCGGGAGCTCAACGCGGGAAAGCTAGGTCCAACGTGGAAAGGTCCCTATCGGATTTCAGCTATCAATGGGAAAGGTTCATACGAGTTGGAAAACCAGAATAGAGACAAGTTTCCCAGCAACTGGAGTGTGGCTCAACTTAAAAGAAATTACTGCTGATAAACAACACTCAAATGGAAAGAATGTGTTGCACTCTTTTTCCCTTCGTTCAGTTTTTGTCCCAATTGGGTTTTTCTGTCAAGGTTTTAATGAGGCAATAATAGATAGCATACTACGAAGACAGTAGCAATAAGACCTTTGATAGTAGGGCAAACAAACAAGCTTTCACTCGGGGGCGATTAGATAATCTTTGGTTAGATAGAAAATTCCCGTTGTAAAGTTAAGTTTGCTACCAAACAGAGGTTACTCGACCATTCACGAGCACAAACCTCTAGAGGACTATTAGGTATTCTTTCGCTTGATAGCATGGATTCCTAAGGGGAGACAAGATATGTTGTCGAGTGAGGAATTACCTAGCAACTCATTTGTACCGACTCGACCGGTCGTTCCGTGAGATTAGCCCGGTTTTCCTTGTTTCTACTTTATCATGTGTTGATTAGCCTATTTATGTTGTGTTGGGTCGGTTGGTTCGGGTTCGGAATGGTCGTGGTATGAAATGAGACACTTAGTCTCTTAAGTTGGCTTAACAGTTGGAAAAGTCAAACGGGAGTTGACTTATAGGTAAACGACCTTAGAATGTGGATTTTAGAGCTCGAATAGCTTCGTTAGGTGATTTGGAACTTAGGGGCGAGTTTGGAATGTGGTTTTGAGGTCCAGAGTAGAATTAGGATTGAATTGGCGAAATTGAGTTTTTGGCAATTTTCGGTCGGCAATGGAAAATTAGCTATCGGGGTCAAATGGAATTCCAGAAGTTGGAACAGGTTCGTAGTGTCATTTTGGATGTGTGTGCAAATTTTCAGGTCAATCGGACGTGGTTTGGTTAGTTTCGGCATCGTTGGTGAATTTCGGAAGTTTGAAAATCCCTAGGCTTTAATCATGGGTTGATTTCGTGTTTCGATGTTGTTTTGGGTGTTTCGGAGGTTCGACTAAGTTTGGGTGATCATTTATGGTTTATTGGTGTGCTTGGTTGGGGTTCCGAGGGCCTCGGGTTGGTTTTGAGTGGTACTGGAAGTTTGGAAATTGATTGTGATGCTGATGTTTTTGTTGTTCCTGTCATTTCTACATCTACGGATTGTGAACCGCAGGTGAGAGACCGCAGAAGAGATAAGGTAATCGTAGATACGGAAATTGGGCTTTAGGAGAAGAACCGCAGATGCGGTTATTTGGACGCATCTGCGGGACCGCAGGTGCGGCGCTTGGTCCGTAGATGCGAGACTAGGCCAATTAATGAGAAAACGCAGATGCGGTAATTTTGACCGCAGAAGCGGTCCGCAGGTGCGTGAATAGGGGCCGCAGGTGCGAAAGTGTTGGGTAGAAGGTATATAAAGGAACCCTTCGTGATTTTCAGTCATTTCTTCACCATTTTTGTGCGATTTTGGAGCTCCAAGACAAGAATTCAAGGGGGAAGTGAAGGATTTCAGTGAGGTAAGTTAATTGGATCTATTTATGGTATTTGTGATGATTATTCCACTATATAATCATGAATTTGGTGGGGAATTTGGGGTGAAATTGGAGAATTAGGGATTGTAATTGGAGACCTTTAATTGTGGATTTGAGGGGCCATTTGAGGTCCGATTTTGATGTTCTTAGTATGTATAGACTCGGGGAAGGATGAGGATTCTTGTGGTGTGATTTTTATCGAATTCCGAGATGTGGGCTCAGGGGTCGGGTTTGGCCAATTTCAGGATTTTTGGTTAATTTTGATAATTTTCGAATGGGCTATCGTCCTTAGCATATAGTGATGATGTAAATCTGATTTTGGTTAGATTTGGAATAATCGGAGGCTGAGTTGAGGGGTAAAGGCATCGCGGATTAGTATTTGGGCCGATTTAAGGTAAGTAATGTCTGTAAATCTCGTTCTGAAGGTATGAAACTCCGGACTTTGCATTATATCACTATCTTTGGAGTGGCGCACATGATAGATGACAAGTGTGTGGCGCGCACTGTTGGGGGATTGTGACTTGGTCCGTCCCGTGAAAACTATTAAGTTGCGTATTTGATTTTAAATCATATGATATTTCTTTTTTTAAGATTATTACCATATTTTGGGATGTACGCCATGTTTGGGTCCTTGTGCCGACTTGTTTGGACCCCTTGGGGGCTTTTACTGCTATTCCTCATTGTGTTGATTTATGATTTACACTCAGTCATATTATGTTTAACTGATTTCAAAACTCAGTCTTATTTACACTATTTTGAGATATAAAATGATATTTTGGGTCGAGTACCCCGTTTTAGTGATAGCCCGAGCGACTTTTTGAGAGGTTTCTGACTGAGTGAGGCCGAGGGCCTATGTTGTGAGGATATTATGGGATCGGGTTGCACGCCGTTGTTTATGATGACTGAGTGAGGTTGAGTGCCTGATTTGTGAGGATATGATATGGGATCGGGCTGCACGCCGCAACATGTTATTGATAGGCCGAGTGCCAAAGTGATTGATGCCATGATTTGGCTTGTTATAGCGCTTGGGCTGAAGGAGCCCCTCAGGAGTCTGTACACCCCCAGTGAACGCAGGTACCTACTGAGTGCGAGTGCCGAGTGATTGAGAGGCATGAGTGGTTGTGAGGTTGCCCGAGGGGATGATTATGAGTGATTGTGAGGCATACTGAGGGACTGATTTTGAGTGATGTTATGCCCGAGGGGCGGTTTATTATTCATGTTTTTGCCCGAGTGGCTACTTATGATTCATATCATTTTTACACTAAACGCCTTGGACATTTTATTGAAACTGTTGGAAATTACATTTTTTTAAAAGGATTTGTACTGAAATCGGCTTTTTAAGAGTGATGATTTAACGTATACACTGCTGGAAAGAAAGACTGTGCTTATTGTGAATTGATGACTTGATTTTATTTGTTTCTTATTGCTCATACCTTATTTACTTTCATTACTACTGAGTCGGCGTACTCACATTAATTCCCGCACCTTGTGTGCAGATCCAAGTGCTAGAGCAAAGTGTGTTGTATATCCGTTCCAGAGATTTCTCAAAGATTTGCGAGGTAGATGTACGCGTCCGCAATCCTGCTTTCTTCTGCTTACTATTATGGAGTTTATTTCCTAGACTTGTATATCTTCTTTAGATGCTTATGACCGGTGACTCCGGGATCTTGGCGTTGTATTTAACATTCGGTGTAGCTATATCTTTTTTAACAAAGATTAAACGAAACCTTTATGGATTATCAATTTAGTAATGATATAAATGAAAGATTTTTTACGTTTTTAGTGTTAATTTGGCTGGCCTAGTTCCACGATAGGTGCCATCGCGACTAGTTTAGATTTGTGGTCGTCATAAGTTGGTATCAGAGCCTAGGTTACATAGGACTCACCGGTCATGAGTAGATTTAGTAGAGTCCTGCGGATCGGTACGGAGACGTCTATACTTATCTTCGATCGGTTACAGAACCCTTAGGAAAAATCTCATGTTCTTGAATTCTTGTCGTGCGATCCATTATTTCAGCCAAAAGCGTAACTATTTGAATTTTTTTCATGTATTCGAATGCGCACGTGAGGGCTCGGTATGAACCGTGCATCGAGGCTTGTGATTTCCATGGGTGAGGTGCGAGAATTGATTTATGCATGTTGATAATGGGCCAGTCTGGAGGACTTGAGGTCGGGTTTTGTCTGTGGCTTGAGTGCTGAAATTTTGATTGTGTGAGCACATGCATTTGGGACTTATATGTCCGTTTGTGTCCTTATTGGTGGGATTTTTGTGACGAGATGACTATGTGGTGTGTGTGATTCGATGGTGAGGTGTGTTCAAATTGTTTGATTGTGAAAAAAGGATTGGCTGGAAATGTGGCAAGAACTATTCAGTGTTCAATTTTTGTCTCGAGTTGGCATATGGCCTCGAGTTGTGAGTGTATTGGAGGACCTCTCATGTTGTTTAGTTGTGAAGTGAAGCGGATCTTTCTGTTTTGTTATGAGTTCTTGGTGATGTCTGTTGGGCTGACCAATGCCCCAGTAGCGTTCATGTATTTGATTAACAGTGTGTTCCAGCTGTATTTGTACTCCTTCGTTATTGTATTCATTGATAGCATCTTGGCGTACTCACGTAGCCAGAAGGAGCATACTCAGCATTTGAGGAGGGTATTATAGAGATTGATGGAGGAGAAGCTTTATGCAAAGTTCTCCAAGTGTGAATTTTGGCTCAATTCAGTGGCATTCTTGGGGCACGTGGTGCCCAGTGAGGGTATTCAGGTGGTCAGACGAGCGTAGAGAGAGCTTCCAGAAGCTCAAGATTGCTTTGACCACAGCTCTAGTGTTGGTTCTGCCATCAGCTTCAGGTTCTTATACCGCGTATCTTGATGCCTCGAGGATAAGCATTGGTTGTGTTTTAATGCAGGAAGGCATAGTGATTGCCTAATAGCTATGATTTTTGGAAGGGTATAGAGATGATATCAGTTTGAGACTAGGCAGGCGGGGTTATTTCCTGCGGGTGTCTTGAGGTTGTGTGACCCTTAGGTGGTTTTATAGCAAGTACTCCTTTTCTAGTAAATGTTATATGTTGTAAGTTGAGTTTTGATCGCTTGTGGAAGTTGTCACAACTATTGCAATGGTGAATGCGAGATTGCAGATGATTTGAGATGTTGAATGGTTTGAGTTATATATGAGCTTATGAAGGATTTAGTTGAATCTCACTATGATATGGCGGCAGTGTTAGTGTATGGGAATTATGAGTTATTGTTTGTCTTGATCCATGGCTTTGGGATAAGTGGGGGAGCTTGCTAATGATAAGTTGGTTGCACGATTATGTGAGGCATTGCGTTTAGTTCGAGGTATACTGGTGAATTAGTTATGACCTGCAGAGGTGGAGTATGAGAAGACTCGAGTAAGGGAAATGTTTGGACACAGGTGGTAATGTACTCTATGGGTAGATGGGTTTTATTGAATTATGGAGTTGTAACTGTAAATGGTGTAGTGTGTGCGGAGTAGGAATTTGCTTGGTTTCTTCGAAGTGTGGGTTACTTCCTAGTATGTTGGTGTGCAAATAGGGTCAGGTCATTTGATCTGTTTGATCAATATAATTGAGATTTGTGTTGAGTTGATGACTCTCGAGAATGGTCCTGATGGATTCAAGGTTATACGTAACAATTGGGAATCTTCAAGGTGTGCATTTGGCTAGAACTGAGATTTACGTTGGAGGGTGTCAAGACTTGTGGAATTTATACATTATCATGGATTCTACATATCAATATCAAAAAAGTGAAGGTAATGGCTTTAGATTCGCAGGAAGTCTCTTCAGGGTAAGTATTTTGAATGTGGTACTTTTGGGGATATTTGAGAGAGTATTCAGAGAATTGCGAGCCTTAGATGGTATGCTTGGGTCTCGTGTGGTGAGTCTAGGTTGAGAATTGTGGTATTATGGCAAGGAGAAGTATCAATTCGAAGGTAAGTTAGAAGGAACTTGGATAAATAGGACAACTTTGTAGTAGGTCGGATCAGCATGGTAAGGGATATGATTAGTTCCTTGGGTGTTTATGAGACAATGAGTTTTTACATGTGTTTCTTAGCAATGCTCTTGGGTTTTGGTGACCTTCGTAGCTTGGTTGAGCTAGAAGTATTCAGTGCTGATGGTTTGGTGTTGTACAAATGGGATTCAGATCGTTCTTAATGGTTTCTACTATGGTTAGAGAGGTGTAATTTCTACTGGCGTAAGGAGTATGTGATGTATAGTGATTTTGCTTCTAGATGGGATCAAGTGTAAATTTCTTGGCTAGTTGGGTACGTAGTTGCTTGTGGCTCGGAATAGATTATGAAGTCCTCATATTTATCATAGGATGGCATGGTATATGCGATATGTGGTGTAGGGTTGAGGTTTGCATGTATGAGGTCACGATTCAGTTATGGATAGAAGGTCATAAATTCTTAGGCATCATGGACAATTTAAGATGACTAGGTAAATGATATCACTAATTGGTGCGACTTGATGAAGGTATACATTTCAGAAAGGGCAATGTGTTTGAGTTAAGGGTACTACATTGGTATTGTGGCGCTCACTTATTGGATCGACTGCTGATATTCAAGTTTTCTTGGTGGCACAGAAGAATTTTAAGGGTTTCCCTCATGGAATGATTGAGTATTAGAGGTGTGTTATATAATCGAGTGGCGGAATTGGGACTAGATATGGTAATTTGTGCACTTCATGGACTTTGAGACTGAGAGTTCTCATAAATAGATTATTTTGTGGTTGTGGAATGTGAGGATGCGAGCAAAGCTTGTCAGATGCTAGTAAATGCCATGATTCAATTATTGTGGACCTTCAGAGAGTTACCTATATGTTGTGGGTAACCAGAGTTGATTTAGGGTTATTGGTAGGCCCAGTATGGGTGTGTGTTTTGCATCGGGTCGGTATTTTTGACTCTGAATTGCTATTGTTAAGGGATGTACCATTCCATTGTCATTGAGTTTATTCGTGTTCTGGATTGATCTATGAGTTACCCTTCGGTGTTGCGAAGAGTTGTGATTGTTGGTTATAGGCACATATGGTGCAGATTTATTTGGGATTCACAGCGGGATTTGGGTAAGGTAAGTAATTGGGTATTGCGGGATTGAGACGTATTGGTTATGTTCTTTCGGGTTCGTGTGGCATGGTATCGTCTGATTTCCCCGAGGTTATGGCAATGCACTCTGAGTACTTGATGTCGAATTGCGCATGGTTATTGATTTTGAGCAAGGTTTCTTGAAGTATTTCATGTGGTCCAGCGTTGGATGGGATCACGCATTGTAGCGGAGTTATGTGGAGGTATGATCCTTGGTGTCAGATTCGTGTGTTTTGATTATACGATGTGTGACAGGCTTTTAGCATGGTGTTGTGATGGTAATTGTTAATGATAGGATAGTCCTCTCGTGTGAATCTTATTTTTTATGATTTTAGCTCGTGAGATGTTGCTATTGAGTGCACGAGTTGCACAGGTTATGGGTTTGGATTGTATTGATGCGCCATATCATCAGAGTGGCGTGTTGGATGAGAAGAGGTCACTGGGCCTAGAATGAATACTACCAGAGTTGACTACAACATGGTTGCAAGGATAACATCGGAAGTTGGCTTAGAATTTTGCTATAGTTTCTGTCGGAGAAAGGGGGAGCTCCATGACCGGCTGATCAGACGAATGGTTGCTAGTTTCTACGTGTTTCTTTCGTTATCGGCAGTATATGAAAGTGTTATATCGAGGCATTTCTTGATAAAAGGTTATGTACCAGTATTGGGTTGTTTTGAGCAGCTATTGCGATTAGGAGTTATCGCTATGAGTGTTTGAGTCATGCAGTATATTATGTGATTACATCTTGGGTTACAGATATGGCTTGATACAACGTGTTCAAACTTATTTAGTTTATAGTTGTGGAATTTTGTAAATTATTTCAGAAGTGGAAATTTTTATTTTTTATTTTTTTTGGAGTAAGAGTTCCGAAGTGGAAATTTAGTTCTAAGGTTTATGGGTCAGGTTGGATTTCGAAATTTCAACTGTGTTGTGCTATTGGACCTATTTGGGTTAGGGTGATGTGGGATCACCCCCGGGTATGTGCATGACAGGTTACACGGTAATTGTGGTGGTTTTTGGAACAACTATGGGCACCTTCGAGGACGAACGTATGTTTAAGTGGAGGAGAATGTAACGACCTGACCGGTCGTTCCATGAGATTAGCCTCGTTTTCCATGTTTCTGCTTTATCATGTCTTGCTTAGCCTATTTATGTTGTGTTGGATTGGTTGGTTCGGGTTCGGAATGGTCGTGGTGTGAAATGACACACTTAGTCTCTTAAGTTGGCTTAATGATTGGAAAAGTCAACCGGGAGTTGACTTATAGGTAAACGACCTCGGAATGTTGATTTTAGGGCTCGAATAGATTCGTTAGGTGATTTGGGACTTAGGGGTGAGTTCGGAATGTGGTTTTGAGGTCCGGAGTATAATTAGGCTTGAATTGGAGAAATTGAGTTTTTGGCAATTTCTGGTCGGTAGTGGAAAATTAGCTATCGGGGTTGGAATTGAATTTCGGAAGTTGGATCAGGTTCGTAGTGTCATTTTGGATGTGTGTGCAAATTTTCAGGTCAATCAGACGTGGTTTGGTTAGTTTCGGCATCGTTGATGAATTTTGGAAGTTTGAAAATCCTTAGGCTTTAATCATGGGTTGATTTGGTGTTTCGATGTTGTGTTGGGTGTTCCGAGGGTTCGACTAAGTTCGGGTGATCATTTATGACTTGTTGGTATGTTTGGTTGGGGTCCCGAGGGCCTTGGGATGGTTTTGAGTGGTTGACAGGAAGTTTGGAAATTGATTGTGCTACTGATGTTTTTGTTGTTCCTGTCATTTCCGCACCTGTGGATTGGGGACTGCAGGTGCGAGACCGCATAAGCGATAAGGGAATCGCAGATGCGGAAATTGGGCTTCAGGAGAAGAATCGCAGATGCGGTTATTTGGACGCATCTGCGGGACCGCAGGTGCGGCGCCTGGTCCGCAGATACGAGATTGGGCCAATTAATGAGAAACCGCAGAAGCGGTCCGCAGGTGCGTGAATAGGGGCCGCAGGTGCGAACGTGCTGGTTAGAAGGTATATAAAGGAACCCTTTGCGATTTTCAGTCATTTCTTTACCATTTTTGTGCGATTTTGGAACTCCAAGCCGGGTATTCAAGGGGGAATTTAACGATTTCAGTGAGGTAAGTTAATTGGGTCTTATTTATGGTATTTGTGTTGATTATTCCACTATCTAATCATGAAATTTGTGGGGAATTTAGGGTGAAATTGGAGAATTAGGGCTTGTAATTAGAGACCTTTAATTGTGGCTTTGAGGGGCCATTTGAGGTCCGATTTTGATGTTCTTGGTATATATAGACTCGGGGAAGGATGAGAATTCTTGTGGTGTGATTTTTATCGAATTCCAAGACGTGAGCCTGGGGGTCGGTTTTGGCCAATTTCGGGATTTTTGGTTTATTTTGATAATTTTCGAATGGTCTTTGATCCTTAGCATATATTGATGATGTAAAGCTGATTTTGGTTAGATTTGGAGTAATTGGAGGCCAAGTTGAGGGGCAAAGGCATCGCGGCTTAGTATTTGGGTCGGTTTGAGGTAAGTAATGTCTGTAAATCTCGTACTGAGGGTATTAAACCCCGGACTTTACATTGTATCACTATTTTTGGAGTGGTGCACGTGCTAGATGACGAGTGTGTGGCGCGCATTGTTGGGGGATTGTGATTTGGTTTGTCCCGCGGAAACTATTATGTTGCGTATTTGATTCTAAATCATATGATATTTCTTATTATAATATTATTACCATATTTTGGGTTGTACGCCATGTTTGGGGTCTTGCGCCGACCTGTTTGGACACCTTGGGGGCTTTTACTGCTATTCCTCACTGTGTTGATTTATGATTTACACTCAGTCATATTATGTTTAACTGATTTCGAAACTCAGTCTTATTTACACTATTTTGAGATATAAAATGATATTTTGGGTCGAGTACCCTGTTTTAGTGATAGCCCGAGAGGCTTTTTGAGAGGTTTCTGACTGAGTGAGACCGAGGGCCTATGTTGTGAGGATATTATGAGATCGGGATGCGCGCCGCAACATATTCTACCGTTTATGATGACTGTGTGAGGTTGAGTGCCTGATTTGTGAGGATATGATATGGGATCGGGCTGCGCGCCGCAGCATGTTATTGATAGGCCGAGTGCTAAAGTGATTGATGTCATGATTTGGCTTGTTATAGCGCTTGGGCTGAAGGAACCCCTTCGGAGTCTGTACACCCCCACTGAGCGCATGTACCTACTAAGTGCGAGTGTCGAGTGACGAGTGATTAGGAGACATAAGTGGTTGTGAGGTTGCCCGAGGGGCTGATTATAAGTGATTGTGAGGCATGCTGAGGGACTGATTCTGAGTGATGTTATGCCCGAAGGGCGGTTTATTATTCATGCGTTTGCCCGAGTGGCTACTTATGATTTATATCATTTTTATACTAAACTCCTTGGACATTTTATTGAAACTGTTGGAAATTACATTTTTTTAAAAAGGATTTGTACTGAAATCGTCTTTTTAAGCGTGATGATTTAATGTATACACTGTTGGAAAGAAAGACTGTGCTTATTGTGAATTGATGACTTGATTTTATGTGTTTCTTACTGCTCAAACCTTTTTTACTTCCACTACTATGGAGTTGGCGTACTCACATTACTCCTTGAACCTTGTGTGCAGATCCAGGTGCTAGGGCAGAGTGAGTTGTCTATCCGTTCAAGAGATTTCTCGGAGATTTTTGAGGTAGCTGCACGCGTCCGCAACCCTGCTTTCTCCTGCTTACTATTATAGAGTTTATTTCCCAGACTTGTATATTTTCTTAAATGCTCATGACCAGTGACTTCGGGATCTTGAGGTTGTATTTAACATTCGGTGTAGATGTATCTGTTTTAAAAATGATTAAATAAAACCTTTGTGGACTATCAGTTTAGTAATGATATAAATGAAAGATTCTTTACGTTTTGAGTGTTAATTTGGCTGGCCTAGTTCCATGATAAGGTGCCATCACGACTAGTTTAGATTTGGGGTCGTGACATCATTGGTGGAACCTTCGAAGATACAAGACTTCCAGTGTTCCAATTCACATTCTTTGTATTCAAACATTGAGAGGGGGGATGATATGAGGATATGTCAATATTGATTGTACCGTCAACCGAGGAACAACAATCCGGAAACAAAATGCATCATCGGCATCGGGGACTGTGCAGCCAATCCCGTAGAAACAAGTTGTACAAGATAGCCACAAGTAATGGCAATTTCTTTTCTGCATAGCAAAATGCTTATGTAATTTCTGAAAATAGAAGGAATAAAATGAAATCCTTTTACTTTTATCTTATTTCTTGTATAGACGATGAGCTAACTTTGTCATTTGAAAGTTAACAAGTACTTCAAATGTTAGTACCGTAATGAAGAGGAGACGTCCTCTTCAAGAGCACCGTAAACATAAGAGGGCCTTCTCTTATAAAAACCCTCACGTTAAAGGGTTGGTTCTGGAAGAATCAATGCCCCGAATCCAAAATGCCATCAGGGAAAAATACACCCGAAGCCGCATATGAAAAGGACTCAAAAAGAAAACTTGCGTAAATACTCATGGAAACCCTCTCATAAAAGGGATAATACTCGAAACCAAAATGCTTCGAATAAAATTCATCAGAGACTACATATTGTAAAGCGCGATCAGAACAACATGCGCAGAATGCTTGAGAAAATGCAAAAGTTAGACTTGCATGAATATTCAAACGAAAGTAAAATTCAAACGGTACTTGAGCAAAACATATTTCTTTACTCAAAAAGACGTACCAAAACGATAAAAGTACAAAATGGTAAAAGAAAGGAAAAGCTAAACTGCAGCGCCTCCAGAACCAGGAGGAAGAGAAGTATCCGCATCCCCAAGAGAAGTAGGTGGTTCCACCGATGACTCAACGTTTTCTGCAGCTTGGTCTTCGGCATCATCTCCTTCCAATCCCTCTTTAGTTTATGAAAACTCGGAGTCGGAATAAGAAGAACCCGGAGCATCAGACTGCGCTGGGAGTCCATTTTTTGCAGCCAACTCAAACTCTCGGGCCTTAGCAATTTCGGCATCAACTTCAATGATACCAGCTTTGGCCTCTTCCAAGGTTTTTCTCCTCGTGCTAGACATGGAATAAGTTTTTACAACAATGAGGGAAGCCGTTGCGCTTGAGTTATTCTTTGAGTTGAGTAACCTCGGCGGTAAGGTTTTCCCAGGTGGACCTGGCAGATTTGAGGTTGATGTTGAGCTCGCGGACTATTGAACTAAAAAGCCTATTATGCTATATGGTTTTCATGTACTCCTTTTCTAGCTGCGCATGTTGTTCCCCCATAGCATCAAGCTCTTCACTTTTGGAGTTCAAGTCTACTTCCAAGTTAATCACTCTTTCAGCGGATGCAACCTCACGATCGGTTGCAGCAAGAACGGTGTTCTTGACTTCAACCCATTTGGCCTTGGTTTCATCAAATATAACCCTCAGTGACCAAATTTCTTGGCTAAGAGTTACCATTTCTTGCTCCCTTTGCTGCAAACGAGACTCCAGAACAACGACCTCAGTAGCTTTGGTTTCCAGTTCCGAGAGGCGGAGAACAGTTTGGTCCTGTTCGGCCAAAAGCTGATTCCATTTAGAAGTAAGTTCTTTCTTCTCAAAAATTAACCTTTGAAGGCCCTCAGAAGCATGAAAGTTGGCCTACAAAACAAGAAGAGGTAAAAAAATTTAATACATTCATACAAAAGTAGAAGAAATAACAGAGGAAGAAAGGAACGTACCGCTGCAGCGTTATGCATGGCGTCGTTCAACAAACACTCTCTCGAGAGTGCCTGAATCTTTTCACAATATTTTTCTGAAGACAAAGGCTTCAGGTAATTAGCAAGCTATCGGGCGTGATAGCAGGTTGCACCCGGTAGAGACCGAAAGAGTAACATTCCTTCTCTTTTTTGGATCTTCAAAAGGGGCAACATAATTTTGCCCCAAATTCTCGTGAACTGGGGACTGTGAAAGAGGAAAAACTTCTTCATGGTCAGGTGCGGCCGATGGAGATGGTGTAGAAGCCGCTGGTGGAAGAGTGGATGAAGATGGAAGTGATGTAGCAGTTGCTCGTGTTGGTGAAGGTGGAGATGAAGAGTGAGAAGCATCTGCATCAAATGCAGTGCTAGTTATTTGATGCTCGCCAACCAAAGGCGGGAAGGACCCGGTACTCAACCCCGCAACACTGGTTACAACTATTGGGCCCCGTAAGCGAGAGTTGGCATATTCTACTATATAAGATTCCACCCAAAGTATCGCGACTTCGTCCTCAATTGGTGCAATTATCTCAACAGGTCGAGCATCCTGTTGAGATGATGAGGATCGTCGCGTTCTATGTAAAGAAGCTCCCTCATCACTATCTTTTTCATCATCATCTCCACCGGCCTGGAAGGAGGACCGGTCATTGTCGCCACCGGAGATGACTCTGGGGCATCAATCTTTGCCCTTTTATTCTTTTCCCCGACCACGTAGAAACGTCTTTTCTTTGTTTGTTTATCCTCCGGCCGGTGACTCCGTAAAAAAGTATGTGCACCCAAAACAGTGGCGAAGATTCCTATTCGAGTAAGTGCTTCATGACGTAGCCTCGCTGCATCAATATGATCATCCAAGACGCCCTCTTCTGGGACATCAATAGAGCCCGCAGGTAGACCTAATTTCATGAACAAGTCAGAAGGTTCAACCAAGTTATTCATATAAGAAAATGGAAGCAAGGTAAATTAAAGTTACCATGATTTTTAGCCTTCCACCCGTATTTAAGGGCCAGTTCTTTCCACAAATGAGTTTCGTCCATTGTGATGTCAAAGATCTTCTGAACCCACTAGTCCAAGCCTTCCACCACCGGTCCAAGCCTTCCAGCACCGGTGGGATCCATCGAGTTGCTGAAACATGAGAAGGGTGAAGACATGATACGACCATTGAAGAATATCTAGTAAAAAGAATACTATACAAAGAACTTACGAGTGCGATTCCAAGAAATTGGAAAGGATGCATCCGTTGTCGTAATGATGTCGTTGGTGGCAACTACAACGAACCGCTCCATCCACCCACTGTCGTTGTCATCATCCATGATAGATAGAAAACCATGGTGGCCACACTTGCAAAGGTTTATCATTCCCTTGCATAAGATTTTGGGGGAATATAGATTCATCAAATGAGCTAAGGTTAGCTCCTCTCCAATTTCTTGGCACAAACGTCGTAGGTAGACGATCTTCCTCCAAACTGAAGGACTTACCTGTGCCTAACACACCTGGTAGCGAAGGCAAAACTCCGCAATCACGGAATCAAGCACTCCGCTCAAAGAAAATGCACCCAAAGTAAAGGGATACGTGAAAAAGTATGTAAAACCTTCCTTGGATAGGGTCACTCGCTCCGATAGATTAGGAGCAATAATATCCAACTCATGGCAGCAACAATTCTCCTTCACAACAGGAATGTTGGAAGGACGAATGGAAGAAGGGTACCTACTAACAACCCATGTATCAGGGTTAGCAGTAGAAAATTTCTCTTCAAAATCTTTCGGAATACTAAACCTTCTTGGGATGATGGAACCCACAGTTGGAGGAACAGAGTCCTCGATTTCGTTCTTGCTCTTTGTAGAACCAACATGCTTAGAGGAAGAAGCCATTGGAAAAGAATAAGGAAAAGACTTTGAGTTTGAAGAAAATTAGAATAAGGGTGAAAAAAAGGATGCAAATCAGAAGCTCAAGCAATTGTGAAACGCAAAGGATAAGAAAGTTGCGTATAAGTAAAATTTTGGCGGCTAAATTCATGGACATGATTACCTCGATATTCGGCAAAAGTTGTGCTGAATCATGGGATGACGCGTGTTCGGGGCATTAAATGCGGAGAGACGTGCGTCTAATCAACTGCCAAAACCTTCAGAGGGTGTTATAGTAATTCCCGCCACAAGGTGTTTCAACCAACTTCACGGTAACACCAAGTTATGTCACCGGAAAGCAGGGGGACTATCTGTATATGATAAAATATTATATGACACATGGTTGACTAAAATGAGGACACGTGAAATCCAAGATGGGGATGGATGAGGCCCAAACATAGCTACTTCGCTTGTCACCGGAAAGGATAACGCTCATAAATGTGTATTAAATGCTCTGCACCGGGTAGCATTTACTAGGGAATATTCTGCAACATTAAGAGCGACGGTCCGTTATAGAGAATTTGGCATTTATGTTCATTGTTACGTCTTCATCAATAACCCTCATAATTGACATTAAAGGAGGGCACGATCCTAGGACCTCCTTCCTTAGACATAGCTATAAATAGTGAGCTCAGTTACCATTGTAAGGGGGACGAATTTTCTGGCAAAACATGTACGATATTCTATACAAAGCTTTATACGATTTTACTTTCTTACTTTTTGATCTCATCATTACTGTGCCCGAATACCGTGTTCACAGAATTATCACTACTGCTGTTTCATCCACATTCTAAGGCTAAGTATCGTATATCTCTTCAATTATTATATTATTTCAGAATCAAATTAGTTCACTTGTCTAAAAACCACGTATAAATTCAACTGTACCGTTTATGGGTAAACACTTGTAACTTGTTAGGAGAAGTCAACCTACCTCCTCTTTGATACTCTCTTGGTTTAAAAAATAAATATATTATTATTAGGGAAGTTAAATAAGATTTTCTTTGACTATATTTTTTAAGAATAGCTTGTACATATTTTAAATTGTTAACTATTGTGACTTAGCAGTATTTTTCACGTAATTTCTAAATATGTAAATTTTATTTTTCAAAACGTAAAAAATATATGTCCGAATTTACACCGAAAATTCTTTAATTCATCATTCGTACTCTCGAATGGTTTAAACACATTGAACCATAGGGACTAGATATTTCGATTTTGGTTTTAATGATATATTTTCCATCGCGTAATTACCCGACCTTCCTCTCATGTTATCTGAAGTCGTGAAGACATCACAAGATAAAAGAAAAATTATTATAGTAGTTTGCTAATTTAGAAAGGAGAAAAGAAAACACAGGACTCGGGAGGAAAAAAAAGTACGGGTGGGTACTAACAAATATTTTAATTTGTCGATTGGGCGCTTATATTCTATGTTCTGAAACCTAAAATCCCTAAAAAATTAAAAATTGTCACTACCAGCTCCAATAATTCAAAGTTCAAACAAAATGTCACCCATCTTCTTATCAATGCGATGATGTAATGCACAAATGTCGGCTTATACGATTTGCATTACTGTCACTTCACTTCTCTAAACAGCTCAAAAATATTATAAAAAAATAAAAAATAAAAAAAAGTAGCAATACTTAGGAAATGTATATTGGAAAAACAAAATATTGAAGGAAATGAAATATACAGATTAAAATATACATAATTATAATATTCTTATACATCCCAAGTCCAATCTTATAATTTGAAGTGTGTCACAAGTCACAAGTCATAAGTCACAACTTTTTTTTGGCAAAAGGGGAAACCCATTGTCATATCCTCTACCCTTCAGGTGAGCACTTTATGATAAGCACTTTGTGATGAGTGGGTAAACCTCCATTACATAAGGGATGCAAATCGCACTAGGTAAACCCTGTGCGACAGGCTTTAAACAGAAGGCATTGAGGGAGAAATTGATCTCATGTTATCCGTATGAATAATCACCCTCCAAACCAGCTGAGCAACCCGAAGGGTCACAACTCACAACTGTTTAGGAAGAAACTTGTTATTTTCTCTGACATTTGAAGTTTTCTCGTTTCACCAATAAAAAGGGGGAAAAAGATTGGCAATAAGGATTTAGCTTCTTTTTCTTTTTGGTATTGGGGGCTCAATCAAACAAATTAGCATTAAAATTCAAATCTAAGAAATAATTAACAACACTCAAACCATATGGAATGTTGCGGCAGTCTTGAGTTAGTGATTGGTTTGCATTAAGACTTATGAGTTTGGTTATGGTCCAATTACTAAACTTTAATATTTTATAGCATAAGAACTATGCTTCATCTTTTATATAAACATGACTATTTTGAGGTAATAGAATAAAAGTAAAAGATGTAATCACTAATTTATGAATGGAGAAATTTGTAGAAAATGACACAAATGGAAATGCTTCTACCTAAATTCCACTATTTCACGTTTGGTGAACCAACTTAACTCTTTTGTCATTTTTAAAGCCTTTTCACCCGAGTTGAGCTCTATGCGAAAGTTATATATATAGCCGAGGGTCAATCGGAAACAGCCTCCCTATTCTTTCAGGGCAGGGGTAAGGTTGCGTACATCTTACCCTCCCCAAACACCACTTGATGAGATTATACTGGGTAATTGTTGTATGAATATATATATAAAAGATAATTACAAGTAAATTATTATGATAAATATTACTAATCAATAACCAGATATCAATAGTACTAACTTCTACTATGATTTTAAGATTCTATAGAAAAATGAATAAGAACAACGTTATGCTGACATAGCTTATGATAGACTTAGGGTCATGAGAAATTCTAAAGTAGGAAGTCTAATCCGATTCCATGACAGATAAAACTAAGTCCAGCAAATTGTGTGCAGTGATGAAATTTCTGGGGAACTCTTGTCCATCAATTGGTGCAGATTGACACACAGTAGCAGACAGAAATGCCGACATAAGAGTTAAACGTAACGCACAATTATGGGCAGACCTAGGGGCTGAAGGGTTCATCCGAACTGCTTTTGCCGTAAAATGATATTGCATGTGTATAAAATTAGATGTTAAATTTTCTTGGCTGGTTCATGTGTTTACCTTTATTATTATTTTTTGTGAAAATTATTGTGCTTCCACCGGCACCTACAATATGATGGGACTTGAACATTGCTAAAGAAAAAGGCCATTTGCTGGTTGTAATCACAGATAATAAGTGACATGCAATTTCAAGGTGGTTGTATCAAGAAGATAAAGTTAAAGGCATGCAAATGGTTTCGTGGATCTTTACAATCTTATTTTTCGTTTGACGACCATATCTCTTTTTTCTACATATTAGAGATATACTTATATTAGTTAACTTTATTTTTTAAATTAGGAAACTAAACGTAATTCTCTAATGGGGTTTCACTGTAATTGATGATTTTTATATTTGACTTTGGTAGGGTTGCATTGGTTCAATCGATGGAACATATATTTAAGGGGAGATCCCAAGTAATAAGTAACCGGCATACCGTAACAGCAAAGGAAATACTTCGCAGAATGTTTGATGTGCATAAAGTGCTTAAGAATGCAATTCTTGACCCATTGGCAAAATTCGTAAAAATTGTACGAGGCGTGTTATTTGGTCGTCCCATTTAATCTGTATCCATATTTTTAAAATTATTTAACTTATACCTTAAGTTTTATAACTTCAGACGCTCCTTCTTCCGGTTACCTGTGCAAAACTTCAGCTTATTTAGTGCTGAAATTTTTACAAATGAACTAAATAACTTCAACATCTTCTGCTGAAGTTTTTGGAAAAGCTTTATGACAAAACTAAACTTCAACTTATTTAGTGCTGAAGTTTTTACAAAAGAACTAAATAACTTCAGCATCTTCTGTTGAAGTTTTTGAAAAAACTTTATGACAAAACCAATGAATCCAGGACAAAACTTCAGCTTATTTAGTGCTGAAGTTTCTACAAATGAACTAAATAACTTCAGCAGCTTCTGCTGAAGTTTTTGAAAAGCTTTATAACAAAACTAATGAATCCAGGACAAAACTTCAACTTATTTAGTGCTGAAGTTTTTACAAATGAACTGAATAATTCCAGCATCTTCTGCTGAAGTTTTTGAAAAAGTTTTACGACAAAACTATTGAATCCAGAACAAAACTTTAGTTAAAACATGCTTAAGTACAACAAATAGAGAACAAAACTTCAGCTAGTAGAATGCGTAAGTTCAACAATTACAAACAACTTCAGGCTCGTCTCCTAGAATGCTGAAGTTTGTGTGATTGCCTTTGCTACTTGAAGCCCGTATGCCTGAAGTTTATGCGAAAAGTGGGTACGCTCGCAATTTTTTTTGCAAAGCGAGTATAAGTTAAAACGTGACCCAAAAAACGGGTATAGGTGCAAATGCCCCCAAAATTTCCATTTCCAATATGCGGTATATAAGTATAACATTAAATAACTTAGTAAATTATTTATGTTATTACTTTTTTGTTGAATTACGTCCTAATTGATCGAGGAATTAAATCGGAGTCTCAAGTTGGTTTCTTCTCGTTACACTCCCAAAAAAATGAGGGAACTATCTGTATATAGTCGAAATCGGGCATACCCGATTTCATTGGCAGTGGAGTTACCTCGAGGTAGCTCCGCAATAGATCAGGCTCGAGCTCGGAGATAGAACATCGAACTTGGGGATCGAAGTGTTCATTGAGATCGAAGCCAACAACAATCGAGACCAAGCATGACTGACTTCGAGTAAGGCGTAATAACGGAATGACGAGATATTAGTAATCGGTCGAAGATCGTGACGGAATTTCCGGAACATATCAAATCAAAGCGGTTATTGATGCCAATCGTGGGGTTTGTTTCTATTATAGAAAGAGGGATCCCATTCATTTGTAACATCATCATTATTCACTAAAAATAATATATACATACGCTGCTCTCTATTTCACTTACTGTTCATCATTGTTTGTTTCATTCCTTACTGTTCTTATTATACAACATCGTGACCATCTCGAATCAAGGTCGAAGCATAGCTAGAACACTGGTTAGATTTATTTTACTGTTCAATTTATCTATCTAACTCATTGTCTATCAATTGGTATTGAATTAAATCACGTATCCTTAAAATCACAATATATATTTAATTGTTACTTAGTTTTTAGGGTAAACATGTATCTAAGTTTTAATATTTTATAAAATAATATAACTATAGTAAAGTTTTATAAACATGTAAAATTGCATAAAAATTGAAGATATATATATATATATATATATATATATATTCCATCCCACAAAAATTAGTCAAAATAATCTATTATACGTTACTTACAAGCATAAGTAGCTTGAGTAAAAAAGAATAAATTTTCTACATGGAGGAACAAAAAGGACGAATAACCTGCAATTTGGATTTTGAACTTGCTGCTATGAAGATGAATCGAGTTCTCTTTGTATTTGTAAAAAAATATTGAATATTCGTTGCTTTTGGGAGATATTAGCATACTAGCGGACAAGAGAAAGAATTGAGAAAGACCATGAATTAGTGCTTCAATCAATAAAAAAGGTCTTGACTTTTAAATTTTATACATTTCATTTCTTTTTAAAACTTTTGAGATTTTGAGTATTATATGAACGACTTATTTAAGAAATTTTGTTTTAATTTGAAAAAGTCTATGGGGCTTACGCCTCACTATAAAAATGCACCTCAAACGCCCGGGCGTACGCCCCGAATTGGTGGGCGCCTCTTGAGACTTTCGCTCCACACCATCACCTCAGGGCGTTTTTGGTGCGCTTCGCCCCGAATATGCCTTTTAAAACACTGTTTATGATAATGATAGACATGGATGAAGATTACGTATATACATGATTAGCAAGTTTGTTGGGTAATGTTGGGTATTTTTGATAGTTTTAAAAACTTACGGGTATAAATGATGTTTTATGTTTTTTTTAACGTGAAATATATTTTTAAAAATAATGTCCAAACACATTTTCATATGGTACAATTCACTTCAAATACATTTCCATTCGATCTTAATCGAATTAAAGTTTAGAATTTCTTCAGTATATAAAAGTTAAAACTCCAATGATTATACAACATTTGTAACTTGGAAGCAGTGTGCTTATGCCTTCTTGGTAGTGCAAGAGGAATTTGGTACCGATAATGAAACAAACATCTTTCCTCGTCCCCCATTTTTATAGCTCCATTAAAATACAAAAGGAAGATAAAAATAGATAGAATATAAATTAAACAAAAAAGAAACGACGATGATACAATATAAACCAAAAATTAAAAAGGAGGAATTTGTTCTCCCATATATAGACGATTTTAATTTTGATACAACCTCCAAAATGGATCAATTTTAGCCGTTTTGATTAATCCCCACCCTAGGAAACACATGAAACGAAAAAAATGAAAAAAAGACGAATCATGGGACTTATTATTTCCAGCAAGATCAAGATAATTAAATTTCTATCAATCATCTTTGCTGTTCCATCATAAGACAAAAGTCCTCGAAGCATACAAACCCATCTCCATTTTTATCCACGCCTCTTATCATACGCCGGCAATCTTGTAACGTGCACTGTCCATCACCAATAGTTCTAAACACGTTAAACAACTCCTCCGCTGTTATCTTTCCGTCATGATCGGCGTCAAAGAAATCGAACGCATTTCTCAGTTCATCGTCACAAGCCGGCGGCCCAAACGCCAAGCTAATGGCTCCGAACTCCTCTAAGCTAATACACCCATCTCCGTTCCTATCTACTTCATTAAGCAATGATATTAATTCCTCTTCGCTTGGCGGGTCGGGTCCAACTCGGGTCAGAATAGCTTCGAGCTGTTCCTTCCTTATCTTCCCGTCGCCGTCAGTGTCGACCATGTGAAAGGCTTGTAAGATTTCGGACCATTCGTCGGGTGAGATTTCGTTGGGTGGTAACACGCTGGTTGGCGTGGCTAGACCATCGGGTTTTTTGAAGCCGCGATGGGACTCGGAATCGGAAGAAGACGAGGTTGTGCCCGACCCGAATGATGGGTCTTCGGATCTAGAGATGGAGCGGGATTTTTTGGACTTGAAGAGCTTGTTGGGGATGTTTTTGAGGAGCTTCATTATGTTATGAAGGATAAAAGAGAGAAAGAAAAACGAGTGGTGAAAGGAGAAAGAAGAGGAGGGGATGAGTGGAAGGAGAGAGGAAGGAGGGGGAGGTTAAATGGGGGGAAAGAGTAGAAGGCCATAGTCAGCTTCGAGGAAGCTTCCTAGTGAGAAAATATTGAAGAGAAAAAGAGTATTTATATGGTAGTGTTTGGTTTCGTTTGCAACTTTGCAACTCTCCAGGTGCTGATTGGGGTTCAAACAAGACTACTTTTTAAATCGTTTGTAAGGCTATATTTTGAAAGAAAGTGGGACGGAGGTTCCTATTAAAAACTAGTACTAGGTGTTTAATGTAATATATTTGTTTAGGGTGCTGGTCTTATAATTACTTTTTGACTTATTTACGCATTTGGTAAAGTTAAAAGTGCTTATAAGTCAAGTACTTATAAGTCAAAAATAAGTCAAAAGTCATAAGTCGGTCACTCCCAACTTATGGAATTTTTAGCTTATAAGCACTTTAAGTTTGACCAAGAGGGTGTTTGGATTGGCTTTTAAGCTGGTCAAAGCAGTTTTTAAACTCTTTTTAGCTTTTTTCAGTGTTTGGCAAAATTAAAAGCTGTTTAAAACAAGCCAAAAGCAATAAGCTGAGCAATCCCAACTTATTGCTTTTTGGCTTAAAAACTATTTCTGCTGAAACGTCACTTTTTTAAGCCAATCCAAACGGGCTCCAAGATTTTTACTATTTTATTCTTAAAATATTTTTTTTTTCTAAAAAAACTCCATACATCTATAATCACCGCATCCAGTATTTTTTTCAACCTAAAACCCTCCACCTCTTCAAGTGCAATTCTCATTGATTATTTAAGATAAACAAATTCTCTATTTCTTTGCATTTTTGTATCAATGTAATGGTGTATTAATCTTTGAACTGTATGTAATAAATGAGGATATATCAAAGTTTTGGTGTATTGTTTTCTAAGTGTTGTGGTGATGAAGACAATGTTTTCTCTTCAAATATTTTGTCCTATTTAGGTTTATTTTTTACCGAGAAACTTTTGTCAATTTATTAATTATTATAACTTATGATTATATGCTTATCATAAAATAAATTATATTTATCATAAAAATTATCTTATTTAAGCACAATTGTATTTAAAATAAAATTACAAATAGAATATTTTGTATTTGAATCAATCTGGTACCTATAATTTTGAAGAAATTACGCCCTTACAAGTGTAAACAGTTCTAAGGTTATTTAAGTCATTTTAACAAACAAAAAAGAGCTTATCAACATTTTTTTTTTATCAAATGCTGCACCAACTTATTATCAATTTCAACACTTGTATCCAGACACATAACTGCTTATTTTTTAAATCAATTTTAACACTTAAAAATGATTTTCAACCCCTAATACTTATCAGTTCCTTCAAATCAACTAATCCAAATGGGCTCATATTTTATACGTGTTACTTATCAATTTAGTCTGGTCCAAAAAGCTAAAGGCAAAACTAGTAATTTTATTTCAAGAGGATTAGTACATTATTATAAAAATGACCATATATAATTCATATTTGACGGGCTCAAAGTTAATTCTTTTGGCAACTACTGTGATTCTTCACATATACATCAGTACCACATGTCGGTCAGTTGAACTGGTTAATTATATACTACAAGCCCGTTTGGACATACTAAATTTTTACTTTTTTTTTAAACTTTTTTTTGAAAACAATGATTGATTATCAATTTTTGACCAATTTTTCCAATTTCACTTGAAAATGCATTTTCAAATTTGAAAAACTGGTTCTTACCAATTTTTCAATTAAAAATGTATTTTCATTAGTTTTTAATTTTACAAATTTACCCTATACTTTTAAAAGTTAAACAATAGCATGTTAAACAATAGTATTTTCACTTGAAAATGCATGCCCGTTGTTATTTTCTGTATAGTGAAGTAAAGCAGAATATGATAACAGTTAAACAATAGCACGTTTGATTGTTTATTTTGAGTAGGATAATTAAAATATGATGATTTTGATATTTTTTACAAGTTATGGGGTATAAATCATATTTCATGATTTTACAAAAAAGACATCCAAATATGTTGCAAAAATTATAACCAAACATAACTTCATCTTCAATTCAAATTTTAGTGAAGTTCCAAATTTTTTTTTTTTTTGGAATTCATGTCCAAACGCCTACTACATCTTCCACTGCTACTTATTATGATATAGATATTTGGCTAAATTATTTAAAATTTTACGATGACCTGAATAGAAATTTTAGTAATATCAAATATAAACCAAGTGAAGAAAAAAGAAAAGAAAAGAAAGAGTATTGTCCGACTCAATTAAAATATTTCTATTATATAGAAGAGAGGAGAGGAGAGGAGAGGAGGTTGACCAAGAGCATAATGATCACTTCAAATATATTAGTGCATTGCTTGCTTGTATACTAGGCTCAAAAGTTTGGTGGACCCCACTTTCTATTCAACCTTCACTATCTTCATTAAATGCCTTACTTGATTTTTATTATTATTTTTCAGTAAGTACTTTCAACTAGAAAAATTATCTTTTTGATAATTTTATAATTCAAATACTAAGGTCACATATATTTATATATGACAATTCTTTTATCTCCTTAAGAAATAATATTTTATTTATTAACTATTCCAGGTAAAGAAGATTTCATTAAAAAAGAATTAGTAATAATGTATGTTAATTTACATTCAAATGTTATTATGTCATTATAAATTGATATCATTTTATACAAAGTTCTCATTAAATTGCAATTTCAATTGGAATACGTTATAAAATTCGAAAAAAAATATTTAAGAATAAAATATAGTTTCAAGTCCCCTTTCTTATTATAGAATATTAAAAATTTATTCAAATTGTATAATAAGTATCCCCTCTCTAAAATATGAGTTGAGAATATCTGAAGTAAATATTAAGTAAATTAATTTGTGGAATTTTCTTCTTTTAAAAACCATTATATATTAGGAAGTATGAGAAGTATCGTCAAACAGGATTATACTTCTTCCTCTATGATCGAAGTTAGTTGAGTACATACTCTATTAAATAAGAATTCAACATTATATAAATTTTAAAATATATAAATATACAATTAATTATTTTTTATAAATCTCAACACATACTACAATTGTGATGAAAATTACATTATACCCTAAATAGTATCTCAATCATATCAAATGAAACTAGAAAAAACTGCAATATTTTAATTTAAGGTCATTTTGATTAGTATTTTGCATGACGAGAGATTAATTTATTTTTAATGTTATGTCATCAACTAGAACAAAATATAATTTTTTTGTTAAAATTCTTAATAATTAAAAATCACGATTATTATTTCAAAGGACCAAAAAATTACCTTTTCATCAACTATTTGGGAATAATATTAATATGTTTTATTATTCAAATTTTGATTAGTATAAAAAGGAAAAAGTAATACATTAACACAACTGAAAATACTAAAAGAATGAAACTAAATATCATTCAATTTAAACAATAAGAAAAATATACGATGACTTATTTTTTAACTGACTTTTTAATTATTATTTTATAGTAATTATTTTAAAGCTTAGTGGTGCAAAATATTTTTAAAATAAAACAGCGTAGACCCACTTTTCCGTATGAAATTTATATATCTCCAATTCATAAAGAGACAACTCAATTATTGCTTTAAGAGGTCATATTTCACGTTGTAATGGGGAATCCGAGATCCTGTTTGGCCAAGTTGGAAAAATTAGCTTATTTTGAAAAGTAAAGTTTTTCAAAAGTATTTTTTAAAAGTACTTTTGGTGAGAAGCAGCTTGTGTTTGGCTAATTAATTTGAAAAGCACTTCTAAGCAGCAATAAGTGTTTGACCAAGTTTTTAAAAAGTGATTCTAAGTGTATTTTTCTCAAAAGTGCTTCTAAAAAAAGTACTTCTACAAAAGAAGCTACTTTTTCCGCTTCTACAAAACTGTTTCTGCTTCTGCTTCTATTCAAAAGCACTTTTCCTTCTAAAAGCTTGGCCAAACACTTCAACTTTGGAAAAAATACTTCTTTTTTTTTTGAAAAAAAAGTGCTTTTGAGATTGGAGAAGCTTGGCCAAACAAGCTATGAATTCTAACAATCCCAAAGGCATTAATGTTTGACAAAAAAGTGTAACTCTCAGTTTAAACAGGTTAATTTATATAATAATGGATCAAACTTAGTTAATAATAATATCTCTAGATGTCATTTTCGAAAAGCTGACTAATGTTGGTCATATCTGGTGGAGAACCGACAATTATATGCATTAATTATTCCAAAAAGTATGCACAATAATGTAATAATAAATAACAATAGATGTCATTTAAGTAAATAGAAGGAGTGATTCACCCAATAAAGTATGAACTAGTTGATTATCCCTCCTGACAAAGATGCGTGACAGAAAAATTCTAGAATGTTTGAACTATTCTCGGATATGATGGAAGAGTGTGGGATAATACGAGGAAAAATCTAGATGAAAAGGTAGTGTTTATATATTTGTAAGAGAGAGAAAGAATCTTCAATCAAAAGTCTGTTCTTGTCAAACAATGAATGTCACCTGCCTTCCACCATTGTCTCCTTTTCTATTTATAATAGACATTTTCCTAACAAACTCTAATAGTACAAGTGTAGAGAATATTCCCTTTAATATCCTATTTCGTAAATTAGCCGTTACAGCTTTGCCAACGGTGCTCGACCTCGACCATTGTTGACATCTCGACCATGAATCTTGCTGCTTCCTGGTTGACCTCGATTGATGACGGCTTGAAGACTCTTCCTTTAACGTCACCTTGTCTTAAATATTATAGGGCAGATTTTGACCTATACAGTTGTCCCTCCGCTTATTGAGGTCGGCCTCAGGCGAGCTTGATGAGCGGATTCTGTTCGTCGTGGTCGAGATGATTGGACAAGTGGGCAACGTGACCTTTCATGAGCCACAACTTTTGGGGTTACGTTATTCATGGATCAAAGTGACATCATATGTCATTATGGTGTGTTTTCCCGATGCGTTGCATCATTTCGCGCGCTCATGTTGGTTGGATATGTCGCTTCGATAGTTGTGCTATGTAATGATGACCTAATTTCTCGGTTTCAATGCCTGAGCACTTATAAATAGGGATGTGAAGACACTCATTCAAGTTTTATTGATTTCCCATATGGAAACCTTGTGTCATCTTCTCCTTATGACCTAGAGATCCCTGTTGTTCTTAACTCCTCGTTACTTTGAATACCTTCACTTTATTTAGAACTATGTCTAACGTATCTTCTGGTCCCAACGAGGAAAGTTACCCGGTTCCTTTAGCGATAGTTTTTCCTCCTCAGCAGAGGACGTCTCCACTGTCGTTAAGGACGAGAACTTCCCTACGGTGGAGGAGATAGTTCCTCGTGGTTAGAAAGTCAAGTCTGATTTTACAAAGGCGCCTGAAAATGAACCCGAAATCTTTGAGTCAGTGATGAATGAGGCTGATTTATTAGAGCATAGGGATAAATTCGACATTCCCACTCGCATCGAGTTGATCCTTGCAGGGCGGGATGTGGTACAAGTACACCGCCCTAGGTACTGTGCATTCTACGCTTACCCTTTTCATATCGGCTACACTCTTCCCCCTCTTCCATTTGCTTAGGAGTTTTTTCGTTTCAATGGCGTTTGCCCGGCTCAGCTCGCATTGTATATCTATAAGCTCATCAGGATGCTTACTAAGTTTGCGAAGGTGTCTGGGGTTGAGATCACTCTTCGACTTCTGACGCATTTATTCACCCCTAGTTTCTATAGGGGACGATGTTTAACCTTCGCCACCAAGGGATTAAGTGCCTTGTGGTGAAGATGGATGACAAGGCTAGCCTCCAGTTCTGGCAAAAATTCTTCTTCGTCAGACTGAGGACGTGGTGGCCAACGTAGACGGTTTCCTTGAAATTTGGAACTATACTCGTAAGCGTCTAAACTTTCTATGTTGAGGAATTTGGTTTACTTTTCTTAGTCGCGGGTTCTGATCTCTTGCTCCTTTCTTATGCGACAAAGACTCCGCCCCCACTTTTGGTCGGATACATTTCTGGTTGGGTCGGCTGGCTCCTCCCTCACATCGCGGGGATTCGTGAGTGGCGAGGCTTCTCAAGAAGTTTAGGCATGCTCCTTCGAACGGTGAGTTTCTTTGCTTTGTCTTCTTGGTTATTCACCTTTTGGGTTCACTATGGTTGACCTTTTCCTTTTGTGCTTCCCTCAACTCCAGCTCGGGGGCCTTCGAAGAGGCCGAGAGCTCCTCCATCTACATTCCGTAAGATGAAAACGTCTACCTCTTTGGCTTCTATCCCTTATATGACCGCAACTGAGCCTGTTCACTCCTCGGCTCTACCTGATGCCGCTTTAGCATCAATTTCTTCCCTATCTACGAATATTTAGGCAGAGAAACCTTTGGCTTTCGCTTTGTACCGTCTTATGGATGAAGAGGAGGACTCATTTCCAAGTGACACGAGTTTGGTGCCTCGTAAGAGGAGGTTAGATGATGTTGGCGATGGGGTTGCTTGGGCCTTGGACTCTCTGATGGATGATTATGTCCTTTGTGTGACAGTGACCACTGTCCTTAAAGATGATGTTGAGCTGGCGTCCGAGGTTCCGAGATCGGTGGTGGCTGACGAAGACGTGTCTCGCCCTTCTGTGATGACGGAAGCCAAATGGTCGTCTGCTAGGGCTTCTGATTTTTTGCGGTTGGAGGGGTCATCGACTTCGCAACCAACTGGTTACATTCCTTTGTTGGCCGATGGGAGAGGTAAAAGTGTTATCGAATATGGTTATGAAACTGGCTCAGACGTTGACGCCGCTGAATTGGGAATGATGAAGGAGGAGCTTACCCAACTCGAGGTGAGATTGGAGGGGTCTACGAGAACTATTGCGATCCCCATGGATCGTGATCTGTAGAAAAATACGGAGGATGTAGTCCCTTCCCTAGACCCTCTTTTCTCTGAAGTGGAAGGTGAAATCCTCAAAGAGATGGACAATGCCACTCCGTCGAGGAGCATAGCCGGCCTGGCTCTCAGGTTGAGTATTTCAGGACTTCGTATTTCTAACTATAGAGTTTTTTTTGTTAAGTGTTTCGCCTTTGCTGACGAGGGGGTTCTCATTTTTGCTTTTATTTTTCTTATGATTGCATACCATGATCTTAAAGATTGAAAGTTCTCGAAGGGAGTAGAGGTGTAAGAGAATATTTGAGAAGTTAGAGTGCAAATATTTTGAGTACCAGGGCAAGTACCGGGAGATCCGTTGGCATTTTGGTGAGGGCGGCAACTTGCAGGCCCTTCGTGAAGAGTTCAAAGAGAAGGAAGACGAGTTGGTGAGGCTCATTGAGAAATGTATCGTCCTTGAAGGGACGTTGAGAGGTAAAAAGGAAGAGCTGGAAGTCATCATAGGGGTTGAAGCTCAGTGCAGCGACCTTCAAGCTCAAGTGGTTTCGCTGCGTGCCCAGCCTGAGGAGTGTCATTCAGAGCAGATGCTCTAAGTGGCGAGGCCGCCGAGAAGGAAGAGGATCTTGAGAAGGCAGAGTTTGCTCGGTCAGAGGCTTCGAGGAAGGCAGAGGCTCTTTAGGTAGTGATCCAGACTCTCCATTCTGAGCGAGAGAATGACTTGGAAACGACAAAGCTTAACGAAGAGTGGCTTGATGAGAGGATTGGAGAGTTGTAGAGTGAGACTTCTAGCCTCTACAACCGAGTTTCTGTTCTTGGCGTCGAGAAAAACCGATTACTGACGCAACCGTCCTCCTCCCATACTTCAGATTTTCCTAACGTTCCTCGAGAGTTGTGTGAGAAGTTGATTCATGCCAAGGCCCAGTTAGACATTTTTCGAGATTTGCATGCGGCGGGATCCATCTCTGAGGCCTCCCTCGAAGATGTTCGTGTTAAGGCTCGCGATTCTCGAGTCGCTTGCGGGTATGACCCCGCTACGCCAGAAATTAGCGAGGATGAGGGGGACGAAGGTGTGGAACGGCTCGAGTAGAATGCCTGGTGTGACTCTGCATATCTTGCGGGCGAAGGCGGCTATGGCGAGGGTGTTGATGGTCAAGGGGGCGACATTGTTCAGGGCGAAGTCGGCGGGGATGCCGAATGCTGTAATGGTGGTGGCCAGTAGTATTCTCTTTTGATTTTTTCGTATATTTATGCTTGTAGTTGGTGGGGTCTTCATGAGCCTTTGTAAAAAATATTTCAAGTATCAAATGCCAACTTCGTTATTTGTATCTGATTCTCTTATTGTGGTTCGTTATTTGCATGTATTTTGATTATGTCGTTTGGTTGCGTTGATTTTCTAACCGTGATCATTTAATGGTGAATGGCAGATAGAGGTTGGTGGGCATTTATTTGAACAAGGTTTTAATTATGGCTGAGGGCCGGTAGGTGTTAGTTCAAATAGGGTCGAACATAGCCTAAATTTAATTATGACAGAGGGCCAGTAGGATTCAATTCGACAAGGTTAAACATAATCTATTTTTAATTATGGCCGAGGGGCGGTAGGTGTTAGTTCGAAAAAGGTCGAACATAACCTAAGTTTAATTATGGACGAGGGCCAGCAGACGTCAGTTCAACGAGGTCGAACCTAACCTAATTTTAATTATGGCCGAGGGCCAGTAGCCGTTAGTTTGAACAAGGTCATACATAACCTAAATTTAATTATGGTCGAGGGTCGGTAGGTGTTAGTTCTATGAGGTCGAACATAACCTAATTTTCATTATGGCCGAGGGCCAGTAGGTGTTAGTTCGAACATAAACCTAAGTTTAATTATGCCCAAGGGCCGGTAGGTGTTAAATCTACGTGGTCGAACATAACCTAATTTAAATTATGGCTGAGGGCCTATAGGTGTTCCGATGAGTGCGAAGTTTGTCAAAATCGTAAAGTTTAAGCATTGTTTCTTTGTCCTTACATTTGGAGAAATTTACAAATTTTCGGGCGTTGGCTGGCATTCCTGTCCCAGTCTCTCTAGTCCCTTCATTGGTTGACTTGGAGAGTGCATGAGAGGTCGAGCACTGAACTAACCGTCCTGGACCCATCTTTGTGTGTTTCAACTTGAAATGTTCCCTTCATCGCCTCGTTAAATACCTCTTTGAGAAAACCCAATAGAGACAAAACTCAAGTGAGGGAAAAAGAGTACGACTTGGGGGACACTTTATCTCTTAAAAGTTGAAGTACTTAAGGTGGGTAATATTCCAGTTGTTTGGCATCAACTTCCCTTCCATCGTTTCTAGTTGGAATGACCTTTGTTCGCTTTTTGGCCGTGATTTTGTATGGGCCGTACAAATTTGTTCCTAGTTTTCCATCCCGTGGGTCTTTGCTCGCTTGTGTTTTAGCTTTAAGCACGTAGTCCTCTACTTTGAGCGGCCTGACCTTTGCCTTCTTGTTATAATGGCATTTTTCTTGTTGTTCTTGGGCGATCATCCTTATGTAGGCCATGTCTCTTCGTTCCTCAAGTTCGTCGAGCTCCTGCCTTCTACTTTCTTCGTTCCTTGGTCTGCTCTCATGGGAGTACCTTAGGCTTGGCTCTCCGACCTCAACCAGTATTACTGCATCGGTCCCATAGACCAAAAAGTAGAGCGTCTCTCCTACACTCGTCTTCGGCGTTATTCGATAAGCCCATAGTACTTCTAGTTATATTCTGGCCACAATCCCTTGGTGTCTTCAAGTTTTTTCTTTATGATGTTCAGTATTGATTTGTTGTAGGAATTTTCTTGCTCGTTGCCTGCTGGGTGATATGACGTCGAGAGTATCCTTTTGATATGACATTTCTGAAAAAACTCGGCGGTCTTCTTTCCCGTGAACCGGGGTCTGTTTTCGCAACTGGTCTCTTTGGGGAGGCCAAACCGGCATATGATATTTTTCCCTATGAAGGAGATCACTTCCTGTTCACGTATATGGGCGAATACTCTTGCTTCCACCCAGTTAGAGGAATAGTCAGTTAAACCAAAAGGAATCGTACGTTACCTCGCCCTACCAAGAGGGGGCCTACGATATCCATTCCCCATTTGACGAACGACCAAAGTGAGGTGAACGAGTGGAGGTGTTCGCCCTATAGGTGAATCATCGGGGAGTAATTTTGGAATTGCTCTCATTTTTTCTGAATCCTACGACCTCCTTTTTCATGGTGGGCCAGTAGTATCCTGCCCGTATGAGGCACTAACCAGAGCCCGACTGATAGAGCGAGCTCTACAATGGCCCTCGTGGACCTCTTCAAGGACGCGTTACGTCTAGTTTGGGCCTAGGCATTTTTCTAGTAGGCCGCAGTAAGTCCTCTTATAAAGGTCGTTGTGGATGATACTGTGTCTGGCTGCTTGCATTCTCAATTTCTTGGCTTCTTTTTTATCATCTGGAACTGTGCCGTCCTGCCAATATCTATTAATTCGATTTCACCAGTCCCAAGTTAAGCTCATGGATCTTACCTCAATTTGATTAATCAATGAGTTGAGGAGGTGGCTAGGGCCAATTTAGCGAGGTTGTCTGCCTCATTGTTTTGTACTCTGGGAATTCAGTCGAGCTGGCATTTGTTGAACTCGGGCAGCAGCTTGCTAATTTCAATCTAATACTTCTGCAATCTTTGTTCTTTGATTTGGTAAGTCCCTATGACTTGGTTGACTACGTGTTGGTAATCACAGCGTAGTTTCAACCGTCTCGCCCCATACTTGAGTGCTAGTCTCAAACCTGTGATTGCAGCCTCATAATCGACCTTGTTATTAGTCATATCAGGGCACCTTTTGGACTGGAGAATCATTTCGCCTGTTGGGACTTCAAGTACGAGTCCCAGTTCGGCCCCTGCCACGTTGGACGCGTCGTCGGTATATAAGACCCAAAGTTCTTGTGTTTGGGGGGAAGTATGAGAGGATTATCTCTTAACTTTAAGGATTACTTTTGCGATGAACTCAGCGAGCACTTGTGACTTTATCGCTGCTCGCGGCTGGTACGTGATATCATGCTCGCTCAGCTCGATGGCCTATTTGGCCAGCCTTCCCGATAACTCGACTTTATGCAAAATGATTTTTAGGGAGAAGGTCATGACGACCGAGACGGGGTGAGAATAGAAATATGGTCTAAGATTTCGCGAAGCTACGATTAAGGCAAGGGCCAGCTTTTCTAGGTAGGGTACCTCGTTTCGGCGTCGACTAATGTTTTGCTAATATAATAGATGGGGGATTGCGTACCTTTGTTCTCTCAAACTAGGACCGCGCTCATAGCTACTTCGGATACAAAGATATACATGAGGAGTCATTTTTCTTGATCTGGTTTTGAAAGCAGTGGTGGCGATGACAAGTATGCTTTTAATTCCTTCAGGTCTTGGACGCACTCTGAAGCCTAGTATAGGCCGTTGTCTTTCTTTATTACGACAAAGAATTTATGACATCTATCCGATGATCGTGAGATGAACCTTGACAGGGCGGCGATCCGACCAATCAACCTTTGAACCTGCTTTTTCGTGGTCAAGTGCTCCAATATCCCCTCGATGGCTTTTATTTGGTCAAGATTGATTTCGATCCCCTCTGTGATACCAGGAAAACTTAAAAAATTTCCTGAGGCTACGCCAAACACACACTTTTTGGGGTTCAACTTCATTCCGTATCACCTTAGTATGTCGAAAGTTTCTCTTAGATGGTTGATGTGATCTTCTTTTGTTTTGGACTTTGCCAGCATGTCCTCTATATAGACTTCCATTGTCTTATCGAGTTGGTCCTTGAACATACTCGTCACCTACCGTTGGTAAGTTTCCCGTGTATTCTTTGACCCGAAAGGCATGACCTTGTCACAATACGTCCCTTAATGGGTGATGATGGTGGTTTTTTATTGATTCTCTTCTTCCATGAGGATTTGATTATAACCTGAATAAGCGTCCAAGAAGCTCACTAGTTCGTTACCGGCTGTTGCATCGACGAGTTGGTCGATGTAGGGGTAATGAGAACGAATCCTTTGGGCATGCTTTGTTTAACTGTGTGAAATCCACACACATCCGCCATTTCTCATTCTTCTTTTAAACAATGATCACGTTGTGGACCCACTGGGGTTACTTCTACTCCCTGTTGAAGCCATTCTCCAACAATTTTTCCACCTCTTCACGTACCGCGTCATTGACTGCGGAGTTAAACTTACATCTGACCTGTCTTAATGTGGGGTGGAATGGGTCGACATTCAGTTTGTGTGTGGCGATTTCCTTTGGGATACCCGGAATATCAGCATGGCTGAAAGCAAACAAATCTGCATTAGTAGTTAAGAATTGACGGAATTTACCTGGCTCCTGAAGTTTGCAGCCGATGTCAGCTTTCTTTTTGTGTTCATTGAGGTCTAATTAAATGTATTCGATATCTATTATGGTCGATCCTACGGCTACGACCATATCAGGGTCTCTGATGTCCTCGCTATCGTCATATATCGACCTTGACTCTATTGATTAATATGCCTATTATTCTTTGTCCTTCATTTGTTGAGTGACCGTGCTATGTAGGGAGATGCGGTAGCATTCCTGGGATGTGCGTTGTTCTCCTCGTATGCTGAATATTCCCCATGAAGTCGGGAACTTGATGACCTAATATAATCTAGAAGGGATGGCCCTCATGGTGTGTATCCATGGTCACCCTATTATGGTGTTGTACGTTGTGTCTTGGTCCATGATGTGGAACATGGTTTCCAGCGTGACGTCACTAACCAGAACAAGGAGTGTGATTTCACCAGATGTTTTCTCGACTGCTTTGTTAAAACCAGTTAGCGTGATGCAACACAACACTATCTTATCTTTGAGTTTCATTTGTGCAAGTACTCGAGGATAGATAATGCACGCGCCGCTCCCATTGCCTACCATAATGCGTCTCACATTGGTGTCTAAAATTCATAAAGTAATAACAAGGGCTTCATAGTGAGGGAAAGACAAACCGTTGGTATCCGACTTGTCGATGATGATACTCTCTACGAGTTCGTCATATCGTTGCGAGTGATTGACTGTTTGAGCTTGTGGGTAGTGGTGAACTTCACGCTGTTGATGGAAGCATCGCCACCGCCACTGATCGGCGCTCACCTACACTACTAAATAGTAGCAAGATGAGGGTCAATGCAGCTTTTACCCGAACGAGCCGGGATCAAATCCACAGGGAGTTACGATTGTGGGAGTTGAGTTCCTAAGTGATCTAGTAGTGTTTTGTGCTCTTAATTTCACTTTTCATACTTTTGGTTTTAATTAGAACTACGGTTTGGACTAATTTCAAATAGCTAATTAACTAACTAATGTCTTTTTGAGTGTTTTCTTAATAGATAAAGAGGACTAGGGCTATGACTTTCTCCTAGGTGAGTACTCAACGGGACTCCAATACCTAAGGCCAAGATGTCATAAAGGGGAGTGTGATATAGCCAATGCACGGAATTACCCACTCTATACCTCTCAGTAAATTGAGTGGCTTTGCCCTAATTGCCTCTCTCGAGACCAATTGGGTGTCAAAATTATGAAGGCAATATAGGCTCAAGTAGGGTTTTACTATCTCTAGGTTTAACCCGTTAATTGGTGATGTTTTATACATCAATACCACACAAGAGGGGGGGGGGGGGGATTTGTGTGGGGTCCAATTTTTGAGTGCATCCTCTACATAATAACCTGGTTCTTCTTGGTGTTCCAACTTCTACAGTTTGCGGAAAAATAATTGCAGAAATAAAAGAACACAACAATTTTACGTGGAAAACACCTGGCTCAAAAGGTGAAAAAACCACGACCTACTCCTCAATAGGATTTTCCCAAACTCTTCACTATGTCAATGAGCCAAACAACATTTACAAAATAAACTCTTTTGTAAACCTATGGACTAACTCTAATCCCTTTGTGGCAAACTAGCATCTAGCTAATTGCGACAAACTTCAAGTTAACTCTAACTTGAATACTGTGTACCTATTACAATTGCTTCTAGATAAAGCTGAAAGATACAATATGTAATCACCTACTACAAACAACTAGACTCAAAAGACAACAGATAGAACTGGTTCTTCGAGCTGGTTCAAGTAGCTTTTGAGTCGCACAAGGATTCTTCACACGAACTGCTTGCAAAATTGCTTTGGTAATTTTGCTTTCAATTCTTGTTTCACTTTAGTGTTTGTGCGCCAAATCTTCAGTAGGAATGCTTCAACAATTTATAGAATCAGTAGTTGAGATGTTGTTGTTTAGTTCTGATGAAACTCTTCCTTGTGTTCATCTCAACTTCTTTGATCTTGATTCTGTCCTACATGAATTCGAATTCCACCTCCTTATCAATTTGCAACCTTTTCTCTTGGGAGATAACCTCTTAGTTCAGAGATTATTTTATCTCCTGCGCATGGACTCTTCTCGTGCCAACTAGTCTGTTTGACTATGTTTGCCCTGATGGACCTGGTTCAACCGTGTTGTCATTTGTCATTCTTCAAAACCATGCAGTGACTTGATTCAACAAATTCCCCCTTTTTGATGATGACAAACTCTGTGCTTAACCCTGTAAATACTTCAATCCAACATAGACACTTTTTATAGTATTAAGCATTTATCATAGAGAGACCAGGTGCATTTAGGTTATAAACATCAAAATAATCTTTTGAAAAGCACTATCTTCCCCCTTTTGGCATCATCGAAAAGTTACAAAATGATAAGCTTACTAGAATATTAACAATTACTCATGTCCATTTAGGCAACTGTAGGTGCAAAGCATGAATTAATCATCACAAGAAACCAAAAAAATGTAAGCTATTTAAGAAACTGAGAAAAAAGTCAATAACAAAATAGCAAAATTCGTTGATTGGATATTGATCAGGCACCATACACAAAAAGAAATAAAGACAACCACAACCATGAGCAAAAAAAAAAACAAAAGCAGAACAAAATTAGACAATCTCAAACTGGGTCATAAAGGGGGTTTAGAAGGCACTGGACACTTAAGGCTGGGAAGGGGCAGAGGTTGTGTTCTTAGCTTGAATAAGGGAGAGAATTTGTTGTAACACACCCTCATTCTTCTCCTTTTCCTTGGCTAAATCTGCTTTGAGAGCATCCCGCTCAGCTTCAACCTCTGCAAGGCGAGTTTTCAAACGAAGGATCTTCGCATCCTTGACCTCACCTTCCTGCACAAGCGTCCTGACCTTGCTATTAACAGGCAGTTTCCTGGATGAACCAGGTTCATCCTCAAGAATATTCACAATGTAGTCACAGGACAGTAGAATGTTCTTCTCAAAGTAATCCTTAGCAGTTGTCATTTCAGCCTTCTTCACTAGAACCTTGTAGTGAGCAAGCACATCAGTTAGGATAAACCCATAAGGTATAGCATGTGCCTTGGCTCCATTTACAACCCTGTCCAAGAGTTGGATGATGAAGGAAGGCCAATTTATATGTTTACCCCTGTACAGGAACTCCATTAGGGTGAGATCCAGGTAGCTGGCAATGTGCCTTCGCTCTTGCCTAGGCAGTAGAAATTTGATCACAAACTCAAAAAACAGTTTGTGCTGAGCCCTCATCTCACTCTTAAACACTGCCTTGGGCTTAGGTTCTTGCTCATTTTCACAGAAGGACCTTGTGATTTGAAGGGATGAAGGCAAACCATCCAAACTAGGCCATCTTTGCCTCGTGTAGTCATCATACCCCTCAGAAGGGATATTCAGTATTTCCCCCAATTCCTTTGCATCAAACTAAATCACAACTCCCTCAACTTTTGTAGATACCCTTCCATCTTTGACTGTTGCGTTGGCCATAAACTCTACCAACTCATTCCTAGCCAGCCTGCCCTCAAGGTGAAGGACCATGTCCTTCCACCCTTGCACACCTAAGGTATCTAGCAAGAAAATCATCCCTGACTCCTCAAGGTCTCTAAAAAGCTTCCCTTTCAAAATAGTACGCTTCCCAAACATTGTGAGTTTGTCAGTCTCCTCACCGGACACTTCTGCTTCCTCACCACTCCATTCAACATCATCAATGATCTTTGCTTTCTTTGATGTAGACCTGGTCCTTTTGGCAACTGTTGAGAGTGTAGCAGACACAGATGTTGACTTCTTGGAAGAAGTCTTGGATTTCTTGGGCTTTGGTGTCTCAACCTCAACCTGTGCTGGTTGTTCCTCCCGATGGACCAGGTCCATCTCATCATCATCAACCAAAACTGCCTCAACAGGCTCCCCAACTTTAGCCTTTCCCTGGTAGCTTTCTTCTTCTTGCTCTCTCTCAGAGCTTTCTCCATTTCTTCTTCACTTTGCCTAACAGTGCTTCTAGTAGCACAAGTCTTAGGGGCAGGAGCATCAGTAGTTGACGAGGCCTTTCTCTTCTTGGTTGTAACTGATGCATCAACTTTCTTGGATTTTGGGGTTCTTGTTTTCTTAGGTTTGTAGGTTTCCCCCAATTTTCTCATCAAATCTGCCAGAGTCTCTTCAATAGATGAACCAGGTTCATCTACTGCATGTTGTAGACCGTCCAGTCCTGCTGCTGCCTCCCCAGAATTACTTCCCCCTAAGTCCTTGACTCCTTCCTCAACAACCATAGGAGCGGGGCCACAAATTGCCAGAGTGGCACCTTCCTTCCAAGTTCCCCTTGCAGAACTCCTGTCTCCCTCTCTCTCAATTTCTTTCTTTTTCTTTCTCCTATCCGGTACTTCTACATCCACTACAGAACCAATCAAAACAAACCTGTTTCCAGCTATTTCAGGTTCATCCCTAACTTCAGGATTTGCCTTCTCAGAACTAGATGAGCCAGTTACTTCTTCCTCATTTGCAGATTTAAAGGAATCGCTTGAATTTTCAGAATCTTGGTCCTGACTGGCTTGAAGTTTTTCATTCAATTTCCTGGCAAGAGGACCAGATGCAACAGTTTTTCTGGCTAACATTTTCACTCTACGTTTTCTGGGGGCTGGAGTGGGGCTTGGTGTAACAGCTAGAACTGTTTGAGGTGAAGGAGTGGGTTCAGGAATGGGGTTTGGAACTTGAGAGTTTTGAGGGGTTGAAGACCTGGTTGGAGATTGTGAGTTGTGTATCGATGGAGAATTTGAGTCAGTGTCTTCAAGACCAACACCGTAATCATGGGAGGTTGATGTGGATGAAGCAGGGGGTGGTGTGGAAGACAGTTTTGTGATATTTGGAGAGAGAAGAATGTTGATCAGTTTGGTTTAGAGGAATGATGAACTTGGTTCGACGGTTATGCTTTTGAAGAGGAGAGGTAATGATGGCTTTTTAAAGGTGTGGATATTAAATATACAATGGGAGTAATTCTTGGTCAAGTGGAAGTCTAATCGCTGCAGGAGTGTCAGTAGATTAGACGGTTATGACTCCCTAAATCTAGGCTAATAAAGATTTGATTTGACTTCTTTGGAACGGGTTCAATTTGGGATAAGTACAGATAATTTAAAATGAACCAAATATAGATAGAGTCCTGCTCATGTGTGACTATAATTATTTCAATAAGTGTATAGCGATGAGCACGTACCTTGTCAGTCTGATGAGCTAGCAACGATGAACTAGGTTCATCGTGTTAGATTATTTAATTTGCCTCAATTTAGAAAGATAGAAAAACATCATTAGTAACCAGGGAATCATATTAATACATGACAAGAGAGTATGACATTAAAGTCATGATACTGAGTAATGATTAGTCTGGTTAGTTACCTATTTTAGTGTTTCTAGCCAAAACAAATTTTTTTTTCATTTTTGTTTTTCAATTAGGTGATCTTAATCATTCATATTTCTAGTCTATTTCTCTCAAAATTCTCCCTGCTCAGTGCTTTAGTAAAGATATCTGCAATTTGTTTAGGAAATGGTGTCTGACATCTATGTGCTTGGTTCTCTTATGATGAACCGGGTTCTTTGTCATACTAATTGCACTGGTGTTGTCACAGGAATGCATCCAACCTCTATACCAAAATCCATGAGTTGTTGCTTGATCCATAGTAACTGAGCACAACTTGAGGCTGCAACCACATATTCAGCCTCAGCAGTAGACAAGGCTACTGAGTTTTGTTTCTTGGTGGCCTGAGACACAAGGCAAGAGCCCAAAAAGTGATCCATGCCTGAAGTACTTTTCCTGTCAACCAGGAAACCTGCATAATCAGCATCAGTATATCCTACAAGGCCAAAATTACAACCTTTAGGATACCAAAGGAATAAATCAATGGTGCCTTTCAAATATCTCAGAATTACTGAAATTAGATGGGACTCCTTTGGATTTGCCTGAAATCTAGCACACAGCCCTACACTGAACACAATATCAGGTCTGCTGGCAGTGAGATATAATAAAGACCCAATCATCCCTCTGTATAGCTTTTGATCAACGGATAAACCAGGTTCATCCACGTCTAATTTTGTAGCTGTGGCTATGTGGGTGTCTATTTCCTTGGAGTCTTCTATTTTAAATCTTTTGAGCAATTCTTTCACATATTTTTGTTGATGAATCATTTTTCTATTTGAGTTTTGCTTAATTTTCAAGCCTAAAAAGAAGTTTAGCTCACCCATCATACTCATCTCAAACTCACTCCCCATAAGCTTGGCAAATTCCTTACTCAATTTTTCAGAGGTTGCTCCAAATATGATATCATCCACATATATTTGCACAACCAGGAGATCCTTACATTTTTCCTTTAAGAAGAAGGTGCTATCAATTTTACCTCGTTTGTAGTCATGTTCTTGCAGAAATTTAGATAACCGCTCATACCATGCTCTTGGTGAATGTTTAAGTCCATACAAGGCCTTGTCAAGTTTATACACATGGTCAGGTGTTTCCTTGCTTTCAAATCCTGGAGGCTGTTTGACAAATAATTTTTCCTTTAGATAGACATTGAGGAAAGCACTCTTTACATCCATCCGGTGAAGAGTGAATTCCATGTGGGCAGCAAATGCTATAAGAAGTCTGATTGCCTCCAATATTACCACAGGAGCAAAGGTCTCATCATAGTCAATTCCCTCCTCTTGACTATATCCTTGGACAACCAGTCTGGCATTGTTTCTTGTAACAGTTCCATCTTCATCGAGTTTGTTCTTGAAGACCCACTTTGTGCCAATTACTGATCTGTCTAGTGGTCTGGGTACTAAGTGCCATACTTGAATTCCTTCAAATTTATTTATCTCTTCTTGCATGGCATTTACCCAGTCAGCATCATGTAAGGATTCAACAATGTTCTTTGGTTCGACCAAGGATAGAAAGGCATCAAACGCACACAGATTTTTCAAAGAGGATCTTGTTTTAATTCCCGAAGTCAAATCTGTTATGATGTTCTCAAAGGGTGAGAGCTTTGATATCTGTGTGGTTTGAGCACCAATTGTTCACGGCTGGATGATCCCATGGTGTCTTGTTGTTGTGGAACAGGATCAGGGTCAAGATCCAGAGTGATCTGCTGTTGAGTTCCCCCTGTCATGTTGCTTGGGGTAGTTGGACCTGGTCCATCACCTGTTCCATCTTCCATATTTTCTTCAGCTTGTTCACTGCTTCTGACCAGTCCAAGCTCCTCATCTTCTGGTTCCTGTCTCTCAGAAAGAGTGTTAGTTTCATCAAAAATAACATGCACACTCTCTTCTACACACATAGTTCTTTGTTATATACTTTATAAGCTTTTCTATGTGATGAATATGCCAAGAATACTCCCTCATCACTTCTTGGATCAAATTTACCTAAGGAATCTTTGCCATTGTTGTGCACAAAGCACTTGCATCCAAAAGCCCTAAGGTGGGATATGTTGGGCTTTCTCCCTTTAAGTAATTCATAAGGAGTTTTCTCTACCAGTGGTCTGGTCATGCATCTATTTATTATGTAGCATGCAGTGTTTATTGCTTTTGCCCAGAACCTGTGGGGTAGTTTGCTAGAAAGAAGCATGGTTCTAGCCATATCTTCAAGAGTTCTGTTCTTTCTTTCAACAACCCAATTTTGCTGTGGGATTCTAGGGGCAGAAAAGTTGTGATTTATGCCATGTTCATCACAGAATTCAGCAAACTTTGCATTCTCAAATTCAGTACCATGATCAGATCTTATTGATGCTAGTTGATTTCCTAACTGTTTTTGAGTTTTTCTAACAAATGAAGAAAACATATCAAATGCTTCATCTTTAGATGTCAGAAATAAGGTCCAAGTGAACCTTGAGTAGTCATCAACTAGCACCATTACATATTTCTTACCACCTCTGCTCAGAGTTATCATAGGACCACACAGGTCCATATGAACCTGTTCCAACGTCCTGTTGGTACTGACCATTTTCTTACTTTTGAATGAGGATCTTACCTGCTTCCCCCTTGCATATGCCTCACAAAATTTGTCTTCCTTGAACTTAATGTTAGGAATCCCTACCACTAAGTCCTTGGAGACTAATTTGTTAAGCTGATTCAGACTAGCATGACCAAGTCTTTTGTGCCAAAGGAGGGGATCACTGTCCAACACACTTAAGCAAGTGAGTTCATTTTCTGATAGTGTGGACACATCTATGATATAGATGTTATTCATTATTTTTCCCTGCAAAACAATCTTGTCAGTAAGCAAGTTAATCACAATACATTTTGTGGAAGTGAAAGCAACAATGTTACCTTTGTCACACAATTGTGACACACTGATCAGGCTATATTTCAAGCCATCTATCAAGTACACATTCTCAATGGAACGTGTGTCATCCTTACCAACCTTACCGACCCCGATAATTTTGCCTTTTTTCCATTTACAAAGGAGAGATTTCCTCCTTTGAGGTTTTCAAGTGAAAGGAACTACTCCTTGTTCCCTGTCATATGCTTTGAGCAGCCACTATCCAAGTACCAAATTTGGCTGCTTCCTCTCACATGAACCTACAAAAAGAAATCCGGGGTTAGTCTTAGGGACCCAAACTAGTTTGGGCCCTTTTCTATGAGAGAAAGGATGAATCAAGCTTTTTGTGGCCCAATTTGGTAACCAGTTTCTCTTTCGTACAAAACTTTCATTTCTTCGACTGGCTTATTCTTTAGCAGTACAATCAATTTTGTAGTGGCCAGTCTTACCACAATGGGAGCAGATTTTATTCTCAGGAAGAGCGAGATACTTGCTTTTGGAATCCCATTTGGGCATTTGACTCCCAAAACCAAGTCCTC
This sequence comes from Nicotiana undulata, assembly GCA_005239495.1. Classification (NCBI taxonomy): domain Eukaryota; kingdom Viridiplantae; phylum Streptophyta; class Magnoliopsida; order Solanales; family Solanaceae; genus Nicotiana; species Nicotiana undulata. The sequence continues at coordinate 62,144 of ML285966.1, forward strand.
TCCGGTTGCTACTATAATTTTCTTGAAGCCATGTCAGGGCATCAGAGGATTTATTCCATTTACAAGTTCGATCTAATTCATGTTTGACTTTACCAAGTTCTTCTTTTAGTGCTCTTATATATTCATCCTTGGTGTACATCTTATATTTTTGTTTTCCCAAATTTTCTTCTAACATGATATGAGAATGATCAACAGTCTTTTTACTAGTTGTCAGCTTTAATTTTAACTTTTCAGATTTTAGCTCTAGGATTTTGGTTTCAAGTGGATGAACCTGGTTCTTCAAGGTAGTGTTTTCTTTTTCAGATTCACTTACTCTGATTTCCAGGTTCTTGCACTTTGATTTTAACATTACACATTCTTTAGAGAGTTGTTCTTTCTCTTTGTTTGTTTCTTCGGAATCATCCATGAAATCAAGTGGCAACTCAGAGAGTTTTTCTTTAGATAGGAACTTTATCTTGTTTTTGAGATGGGATATACTTACCTCTGGTTCTTCATATGATTCCTCATCAGATTCTCCAATTTCCATGAGCGCTTGTTCTTCATTCTCACCACCTTCTGATTCTTCATCTGAACTTTGCCCCCAAGAAGCAACCATAGCTTTTGTTGTAGTTTTCTTGGGTTGGACCAGTTCCTTATTCCTGTTCCTTCATTCGAATCTCTTCCTTTTCCATTCCACTTCCCACTGAGGACAGTTCTTGATATGGTGGTCAGTCTTTCCACATTTGTAGCATCCCTCGTTGGTTGGCCTTTCTGGAGCTTTTGCTTTGTTGTAGTTTCCACCTCTTGAGATGCCCTTTTTCCTTATGAGAAAGTTTATGAATTCCTTGGTGATCATGGCCATCTCGTATTCCTCCAGATCTGCTCCCTCAGTGATTCTCAGGGCTAGACTTCTTTCCTTCTTAGGAGAATCCATTTTCATTGCCTGCCTTCTAAGTTCGTAGGCAGTGAGGTTACCAATTAACTCGTCCAATATGAGGGTTGCCATATTCTTAGATTCCTGGATAGCAGTGATTTTTCTTTCCCAGTAAATTAGTAAGACCCTTGTCAGGATCTTCTCCACCCTATCCTCTTCAAGAATGATTCTTCCAAGAGACTTGAGTTCATTTTTCAGAGTTGTGAATCTCGTGTACATCTCTTGGATTGTCTCTCCTTCTTTCATAGTGAAGTTTTCATACTGAGTGTATAGTAGAGTACCTCTTGATCTTTTCACTTGAGGTGTTCCTTCGTGGGCTACCTGCAAGGTATCCAAAATTTCTTTGGCAGTGGTGCAGCTTTGCATCCTACTATACTCGCCTGGACCTAGTCCACAAACTAGCCACTTTTTGGCCTTAGCATTTTTCTCCCATTTCTTCATATTCTCTACAGTGTAGTCGGCTCTAGTTTTTGGCACATCTACTCCTTCAGCAGTCTTCTTCATGGTGACTAAAGGACCATCAGAGACTATGTCCCAGAGTTCATAATCTTCTCCAATCAAGTGGTCCTTCATCCTGTTCTTCCACCAGGAGTAATACTGGCCATTAAAGAGTGGTGGACTTGCAGTTGATTGACCCTCCCAGTTTTCACGTGGTGCACTCATTTTGATCTTTTCCAAGGTGTTATCCTTTTCAAGGATAACCTGCTCTGATACCAATTGATGTTTTATATGTCAATACCACACAAGAGGGGGGGATGATTTGTGTGGTGTCCAATTTTCGAGTGCAGTCTCTAAAGAAGAACCTGGTTCTTCTTGGTGTTCCAACTTCTACAGTTTGCGGAAAAATAATAGCAAAAATAATAAAACACAACAATTTTACATGGAAAATACCTGGATCAAAAGGTGAAAAAACCACGACCTACTTCCCAGTAGGATTTTCCCAAACTCTTCACTATGTCAATGAGCCAAACAACATTTACAAAATAAACTCTTTTGTAAACCTAAGGACTAACTCTAATCCCTTTGTGGCAAACTAGCCTCTAGCTAATTGCGACAAACTTCAAGTTAACTCTAACTTGAATACTGTGTACCTATTACAATTGCTTCTAGATAAAGCTGAAAGATACAATATGTAATCACCTACTACAAACAACTAGACTCAAAAGACAACAGATAGAACTGGTTCTTCGAGCTAGTTCAAGTATCTTTTGAGTCGCACAAGGATTCTTCACACGAACTGCTTGCAAAATTGCTTTGGTAATTTTTCTTTCAATTCTTGTTTCACTTTAGTGTTTGTGCGCCAAATCTTCAGTAGGAATGATTCAACAATTTATAGAATCAGTAGTTGAGATGTTGTTGTTCAGTTCTGATGCAACTCTTCCTTGGTGGAAGAGTTTGTGTTTATCTCAAATTCCTTGATCTTGATTCTGTCCTACGAATTCGAATTCCACCTCCTTATAAATTGGCAACCTTATCGCTTAGGAGATAACCTCTTAGTTCATAGATTATGTTTATCTCCTGCGCATGGACTCTTCTCGTGCCAACTGGTCTGTTTGACTATGTTTGTCCTAATGGACCTGGTTCAACCGTGTTGTCATTTGTCATTCTTCAAAACCATGCAGTGACTTGATTCAACAATTGGGACTATCAATCTCTTGAATACGTCCCAATTCCTTGTTGGATTGATTTTCTAGACTCAAGTTCACTTTCTTAAGAAGAGCCCAAGTCAAATAAACACCAATTAGTGTTTGCAACCACTAATTTAACATGAAAACCATAAATCAGCCCAAATACCAATTACCCATAAATATCTAACCTTAATTTAAAGGACCCATCAAACACCCACACTAGGGTTAAGCCACAACCCTAGCTAATGAGTTTAGCTACTCAGTATAAGAGAAGAAATCAGAGTAATAGATGAAGCAAAACCCATATAATTGAATTATAAACTAAAATTGAAAGATTCAATGTTGAAATCCTTCTAAAATTACTCAAAAAGCTGAAGAAAAGTCGTTCACGAGCTCCTGAATATATCAGAGTACAAAGCTGACCTAAAAATGAGAAAAGAAACTATTTATACTAAGCCGAAATTTCTAGACAAAATTACCCCTGCGGGGTCACTGCGGACCGCACAAAATGGACTGCGGCCGCACTGAGGTATTTGGCTTGAAAAACTGAGTCTCTGAACTTGGCCACCACGGTCCGCATAAAATGCACCGGGGCTGCGGTGGCTTCAGTGCAGACCGCGCAAAATGGATTACGGTCTGCGTTGGTCTTCTGGCCTTCAAAATTAATGCTCTATGAATCTCCTCAGTGCGGAACGCGCAAAACGGACTACGGTTCGCGGTGGTTTTACCTTCAAAAAGTAATCTCTGCATCTCTTCAGTGGGGACCGTGCAAAATAGACTACGGTCCGCGGTGGTTTTGCCTCAAAAAAGTATTCTCTGAATCTCTTCAGTGCGGATCACACAAAATGGACTGCGGTCCGCGATGGTTTGTTGGACTTTGCTTGTGCTTGTTCTTGGTACTTGTTCATGTTTCACTCCCTTTTTAGTAGGTTTTTGACTATTTGTCACCCTTTTTTACCAAACCCTGCAACAAGCACAACAAATAAGCCTTTGGGACTATTTTGCATAAAATTTCATCCAAAACTTAAGCAAGAAAGATTGTAAATTAAGGTAAAATCCCTAGTTATCAACTCCCCCAAACTTAAGCTTTTTCTTGTCCTCAAGCAAACAAAATAAGCCCCACCCCTTTTTGAGTAAGTCCAAGAAAATTCAGCTGTCCTAAGGTAACCTCTTCTAGCATCAATTGGGACTACGAATTTCCCTCAATGCAAATGAATCATTAACAACATTTGACCTTTTAACACCATGGATTTCAGGGCGACACAAGAGCATCAAGAGTTGACTCGACTCATCAACGAATCTCTTACTACTACTTTGGTCATTGTGGAACCCAAACCCATACTCCTCAACTCTCCCTAAGCAAACCTCACTTTAAGATTGTAACACTCAGAATGAGGATAATGGGAGTTCACTTATCTCTCTCAAGGAAAAGACTCAAGTCTGTCTCAAAGTACCATATGCTTGCCCCTTATGTGAGTCGCCACTAATGTAAGCTTCATTCAACTCAAGATCATATAGGACTTTTGTGGATACATAATGAAGGCTTTTGGTTTAGGGTAGGAAATATTTAGTCTAGATAGGTACCATCTCCCCTTAATCACTTCATTTGTTTCACTTTTTGTGCACATTCTCTTGACTTCTTGAGTCATTACACTCTTTCTGAGGGGTTAGAGCAACATACTGTCACTCCTTCTTGTTCATTTCAATCATTTTTCTTCTTTCTATGCATTCCACACCTTTAATCTCCTTTCTTTCATTGACTCCCTTCACTTCTTCTAAATTATTCATTCTTTTTGACTTTTTGAATTTCTTTTCTTTCTTTTTCATTGCCTTTCCTTTTCTTCCTTTTGTACCTTCTTTTTCACTTTGTTGTATTCTCGTTTTCCCCCCAAACTTATGCTTTTGCCTTGTGCTAAGGAAATAAGGGGTGCCAAGAGAGGGTCAGAACGAGTAAAGGCTTGTATCATGGTTTTTGAAAGAAAAAGGTCTAAGGCTCAAAATGGTTGACTAGGGAAATTGTCATTGGTAGGCTATGGAAATGTTCAAGTCATCATTCGGATCAAGGAGATCCTATAATCACATCTCAAGTCAAACTACACTTAGGATTTCGCCTTGACAGACATTCAGGGCAAGTTCTAGACTAATGACAGGGGACTTGGACTTGCAATTCAAATTCTCACCACTCAAGCTATGACATTGCTAAAGAAATAGAATTGGGGGCCCACAATTACCTTAGCTATGATTTGAGCAACACAATGGTCTCGAAAAACCACTTGATGATTATCGGTCAACACAAGAGTCTCAAGGTCACAACTTTCACCATCCTAAACACAACGATTTGTTTTTGACCATAGGATCAAAGGCAAATGTGTTAGGCCCAGGTGAAGCTTTGCTTGAGGCACCATTACTCACTAACTACTATTTACACAAAAGGCAAAAAGAAAAACAGACTCAAACCCTTAAGAAGGTTGTCACACCATCCATCCTCGAGAAGAGCCACCCGGTTCACACAAATTCCACCTTTGGAAAGAACCATGGCACTAAGAAAACCAAAGGCTTATTGCACGTGAAAATTCAAAACAAGAAGCTACGAAAATAAAATAAGAAGCTATGAAAAGGAACAATGCGGGAAGTAAAATGCGTAAAGTAGAATGAATATATACAAGAGGGGAATTAATCGAATATACATAAGGGGGGATGAATATATACATCAGAAAGTAACTTTATATACAGAACAAATGTACAAAATATGAAAAGTACTAGAATTGTAAAGTTATGTACATACCAAAAGCAAAAAAGAAGAAAGCATAATAAAAATAGTATCAAATATGTACAGTCATCCAAATCCAAAATATGGCTACCCCCTCAAATAAGAGCTAGCATTGTCCTCAATGCTAACTAACCAAAAATAGCACAAATAGAAGGAGAAAGAGTAAATAGAAACTTCCTATAGGCCCTCCGTCTGCATAGGATCCTAAGTATGGGTCCCGGGGTCTGTGGACTGCATGGGAGCCTGTGACTGGTCCTCAGAATAATGTGTCTCCATCGGAACCTAGATCTCCTCTGTAACTTGGGCCTATACTGGCAGCTGTGGCTGACTCGAGGTACCTCCCTGCGGGTCTGCCAACTCTATAACAATACCCTCAGTACTGGGAATCACTCTTTTACTCTTTGGTGGCCTCTTCAGGCTGGGCAGTAGGATTATGCAGCAGCAGGTCTAATGGCAAGTGATCTTCCTTCAGCTTATCTACCTCCTTCCTTAACTGCTTCACCGACTCCTTGGAGGCACGTGTCTTCCTCAGCTTCTTAGTCTCCTTGGCAAGCTCTTTCAGTGCATTTCCATGATTTCCAACAGCGTCCATAATCAACTTTTGGTTCTCAAGGATCTTCTTCTGGTTGCGCAAAAGCTCCTTGAGAGTGTCCTCCACGGACTGAGGGACCTGTGGTGGAGGAGGTGCAGCTTGGGCTGCCACCGTCGTGGAAAGGACAGACAGCTTAGAAGTAGCTGACTGCATTTAATTGTTGTTAGTGGATAGGGTTTGGCTCAGTCGGTGGGCAGTCAGAGGGTATGCCCGTGATGAAGGAATGCTTGGGGCTGCATAAGTGGAGGGGCCTAAAGCAATGTATGGGGTGGCCGAGGCAGGGTGAGTAGATGCCACTACAACCACTGGCTCTTCAGACTGGCCAGTGGAAACAATGGCTTTTCCTTTGAAATTCTTGCTCTTGGGGTTGTCATCACCCTGAAGGCTGTAGCAGGAGAACGGAGCCTTTGGCTTCACCTTTACATCAAACTTCCTCCCCTCTACCTTTTGGTCCTTAAAGTACATATTCAAGAAGATGGGGAAAGGGTAGGATCTGTCACCTTCATTCACCACCCGGCTGATTATCCGTGACATCACATTCCCGACGTTAATCGGGCACCCTGCCATGATTGAGGCCACCATCACAACATGACTAAGAAGAAGAGAGTTTTCGTGAAAGATGGGGTCTAGCCTGCTACACACGAATGTCTCCCAACCTTTAGCTTCAAAATTTAATGTTCTCCTTAGAATCACCTTCCCTGCTTGCAAACAGTCTGGGGTGCCCGGGATTGCCAAATGTTCAGCTAGCCATGGACGAGCATCATCCCCCAAGTTCAACTTCTCAAAGTACTCCGACTCATCCTCATCATCGAAGTCAAGGTACCCATTTATTGCATTCCCATCAAACAACCCTGTCAGATTCCACACCTTAGTCGCTTTGGAGTTCTGTTTAACATAGGCAACATTAGTGTAAAACTCCTTGACTAGGTGCCCATTTGCCTCCACCACCCAGCAATTGAAGTAGTCCCAGCCTTTTTTTCTGTGAACTATTTTAGCACATTGGGGTTGTCTGGCAGAAGATCTCTTTTGATGAACTTTCGCTCCAGGATCAATTTCTTCTCAGGCCACCATTTCCGAAATTTATGAAAGGCCGGTTCACTCACAAACCGATCTTGCCATGCTTCAGGATTTCTTGTTTTCTCAATTCCCCTGTTTGGGGTTCATCCCCTGCTTCTTCTTCTTCGGAGTGCTCATCCGATAGTGAAGTTGTGGGTGAGGTGGAGTATTCATGATCACTCTCTGCAGCTGAGCCCTCAGACGACTCAGAATGTGCTGATGCTTGGGCAGGAGGGGAGTCAGAAGGTTCATTTGTCAATCTGAACCTCTCTGGAAAGTCTGGGACAAACTCTGGTACTGACTCTGAATCAGATGCCTCTCCGGAGGGTGCATACTCACTTCCTGATTGGGAAGCAGCTCTATCTAAGACTCTGATATTTTTCTGGTTGTTTTTATGGCTTGCCGAACTTGGGGGGCTAATTTGATCATCCCTTTGCCTCTCCCCCGGGAGGATTCTCCCTTTCCACTTGGTTTTAGACCACCACCTCTTGATTGAACCATAATCTGCAAGTTGAATTCTTGTAAAGTTTGTTAGTGGCCAAGAAGTGGATAGATTAGTGAACACAAAGGTAGCAGGTATTTGGAGTTGGAGTTGCAGAAGTTGCAGACCGCGGACCGCACAAAATGTAGTGCAGTCCGCATAAAGGCATCGCTAACCGCACAAAAACAAGTGTGGTCCGCATTAAGGTGGGATTCAGACTACCCACACTATGAAAAAGGTCACTTTGGACCGCACAAAAAGAATCGCAGTCCGCATTAAGGCACCGCGGACCGCACAAAAAGAAGCGTGGTCCGCACTGAGGTAGGGTTCAGAATACCCACTCTCTGAAGATGATCATCGCGGACCGCACAAAAATGTACCGCGGTACTCATCTGTGACTTGTGTGATACTAAAGCACCGTGGTCTGCACAAAAGCACCGCGGATCGCACAGAGTCCCATCCTGGGGTTTCTATTTTACTTTTAATTCAAGTTGAAATGCACATGTTATTGATACCCTAGGTGTTTAATCAGTGTAATTAATTAAAATGGGTCTAAATTAAGCATTGTGAAACAACCCTTACACATGATTAATGGAAAAAAGAAGAAAAAAGGGAGAAAGAAAAAGAAAAACTACTAATTAAACAAGAAAATACAAAATTAAGAAGTTAGGGGGACAAAATTAAACTTACTAGATGTAGGATGAAGATGAGATGAATGAGATGAATCACTTGAAATTAGCAAGGGTGATGCATAGTGAAATTTTTACTGTTGAGATAGCAAGGAGCGAAAAGTGTAAAATGAGGCCCTTAGGCCCTATTTACAGAATTTTGGCCTGGGACCGACATTACTTACCCCCACCGCGGACAACACAAAATGACCGCGGTCCGCGGTGCTCAACTTTTCTGGGACTGGGCACTTGCTTAATACGGACCGCACAAAAACAATCGCGGTCGCAGTGGTCCACCGCGGACCGCACAAAATGGCAGTGCGGCCGCGGTGGCAACTTTGGAGAGTGAAATTTTGGTGAGACAGCTTTGCGGACCGCACAAAATGCGCCGCGGTCCGCATTGCAAACTTCAGAGAGCTATTTTCCCTAATTAGCCCTGTGCACTGCATCAAAATACTCCTACAACATCCCACAACTAGTTAGTAAAAAAAAACAGATCCTACATTACAAAGAGAATCGAAGAAAAACAAAAAGAAAAACACATGGGTTGCCTCCCAAGAAGCGCCTGATTTAACGTCGTGGCACGACACAGATTACCCTCAATTCACTTAAGATGGAGAAGTGCCACGCCATGACTGTCATCAATCTTGCCCAGGTAGTGCTTGACCCTGTGCCCATTAACTCTGAAAATCTCCCCACTTTTGTTCTTTAGATCAAGTGCACCAAACGGAGTCACAAACACAACGTCAAAAGGTCCACTCCATTTCGACTTAAGCTTTCCCAAAAATAGACGTAACCGAGAGTTGAACAAGAGAACCAAATCACCTACTTTGAACTCCTTGCCACGAGCATATTTATCATGAAGGTACTTCATTTTGTCCTTGTACAAGGACGAACTGGAGTAGGCATGGAATCTGAATTCATCAAGTTCATTAAGTTGCTCCACACGAAGATTGGCTGCCACGTCCCATTCAAGATTCAACTTTCTCAAAGCCCACATGGACTTGTTCTCTAACTCAACCGGTAGATGGAAAGCTTTTCCAAACACCAACTGGTACGAAGACATACCGATCGGGGTCTTGTAAGCAGTCCTATAAGCCCATAGAGCGTCATCCAACTTCTTTGACCAATCAGTCCTATTTGCATTGACCGTCTTTGACAATATATTATTGATTTCCCTGTTTGAGACTTCAACTTGGCCACTCGCTTGGGGATGATAAGGAGTGGAAATTTTGTGATTGACACCATACTTTGCAAGCAAAGTGTCAAAAGCTCTATTACAGAAATGCGACCCCACATCACTAATGATTGCACGAGGCGTGCCAAACCTTGTAAAAATTCTCTTTTTGAGAAATGTAATAACAATCCGGGCCTCATTGTTGGGTAGAGACACGACTTCAACCCATTTAGAAACATAGTCAACTGCCACGAGAATGTATGTGTTCCCACAAGTTCTAACAAACGGGCCCATAAAATCGATACCCCATACATCAAAAATATTCCCTTCGAGAATGGTATTGAGAGGCATCTAATCTTTCTTTGAAATTCCCCCTGCTCTTTGACATTCGTCACATCTCTTGACTAAGTCGCTAGCATCTTTGTACAAAGTAGTCCAAAAGAAACTACAACTTAACACATTTGAAGCGGTCCTTTCCCCTCCATGATGACCACCATAAGGTGAGGAGTGGCATGACTCCAGAATCGACCTTTGATCCTCTTCGGGCACACATAGCCGGATGACACCATCATTGCAAATCCTGAATAAGTATGGTTCATCCCAATAAAAATCCATGTTATCCCTCCTAAGTTTCTTCCTTTGGATGGAAGAGAGATCAAGAGGAACAACACCGGTGACAATATAGTTGGCAATGTCCCCGAACCAGGGCATTTCTTGCATTGACACAGAAAGAAGTTGTTCATCAGGGAAGCTATCATCAATTTCAAGCCCATCACAAGGTCGACCTTGTTCCTCCAATCGGAGGAGATGGTCGGCCACTTGGTTTTCACTTCCCTTTCTATCATTTATCTCCAAGTCGAACTCTTGAAGTAACAACACCCACCGCATGAGTCTCGCTTTGGAGTCCTTTTTTGTCATGAGATATCGGAGTGCCGCATGGTCGATGTGAACTATGACCTTGGCACCCATAAGATAAGGACGAAATTTCTCCATTGCAAAGACTATTGCCAATAACTCCTTCTCGGTGACAGTGTAGTTCATTTGGGCCGAGTTCATTGTTTTGCTAGCATAATAGATGGGGTGAAAGATCTTTTTCACCCTTTAGCCTAAAACCGCTCCCACAACCACATCACTAGAGTCACACATTAGCTCAAAAGGAAAGCTCCAATCGGGTATAGTGATAATTGGCGTGGAAGTGAGCTTTTGCTTCAATAGCTCAAATGCCTTCATACAATTGTCATCAAAGTTGAACTTGGCATCTTTATCTAGCAATTTTCAAAGAGGATTTACCACATTTGAGAAGTCCTTAATGAAACGGCGGTAGAACCCGGCATGCCCAAGAAAACTCCGGACTTCCTTTACCGAAGTTGGAGGTGGAAATTTAGAAATCGCTTCAATCTTCGCCTTGTCTACTTCAATTCCATTCCTCGAGATTTTGTGGCCCAACACTATCCCTTCTTCCACCATAAAATGACATTTTTCCCAGTTTAGCACTAGGTTGCTTTCTTCACAACGAGCTAGGACTTTGTCAAGATTACTCAAGCATTCATCAAAGGAGTCCCCAAATACGCTGAAGTCATCCATAAACACCTCGAGGAAATCTTCAACCATATCAGTAAAGATTTCCATCATGCACCGCTGAAATGTGGCGGGTGCATTGCAAAGTCCAAAAGGCATCCTGGAGAAGGCAAATGTACCATACGGACACGTGAAGGTAGTCTTTTCTTGGTCCTCCAGGTCAATCAAGATTTGGTTATAGCCTGAATACCCGTCCAAGAAGAAATGAAAGCCTGACCCGCAAGCCTATCTAGCATTTGATCCAAGAAAGGAAAGGGGAAATGATCCTTGCGAGTCACTTTGTTTAGCTTGCGATAATCCATACACACCCGCCAACCTGTGACCGTTCTTGTTGGATTGAGTTCATTTTTGTCATTTATGACCACTGTCATGCCACCATTTTTTGGAACACACTGGACCGGAGAAGTCCAAGCACTATCCGAGATTGGGTAGACAACCCCTGCATCAAGACACTTGATTTTTTCCTTCTTCACCACTTCTTGCATTGCTTTCATTGAGCCTTCGTTGGTGTTCTACAGAAGGATTTTCTCCATCCTCAAGAATGATTTTGTGCATGCAAAATGCGGGGCTTATTCCCCGAATGTCAGCAATTGTCCATCCTATGGCCTTCTTCCTCCTCTTTAGCACTTTTAGAGTGGAGTCTACCTGCAATTGGGTTAGGCAAGATGAAAGTATAACATGTAAACTACTAGAGGGACCAAGATATTCATACCTGAGGTGTGGTGGAAGTGGATTCAACTCCAATGTAGGTGGCTCTTCAATTGAAGGCTTTGTTGGAGGAGTTTTTCGATTCTCCAAGTCCAAGGATAGCTTTCGGGGACCATAGGAAAAAGAACCCATGCCTTGTAGGGCATTGGTGCTCTCAATTAAGCCATCCACCAAAATGTCATCATGGTTCAATAAAGCTGCCTCCACTGGTTCTTCAACATTTATCATAGAGCTCGCATCATCAATAATGACCTCGGTGACAAGGTCCATGAAAGAACATACTTCTGTGCTATTGGGTTGCTTCATTGACTTGCAAACATGGAACACAACCTTTTTATTGCCCACCGAAAAGTGAGCTCACCGACCTCCACGTCAACTAAGGCCTTCCTCGTTGCAAGGAAGGGCCTTCCCAAGATAATGGGGACTTCATAATCCACTTCGCAATCCAATATGACAAAATCCGCGGGCAAAATGAACTTGTCAACCCGTACCAATACATCATCAATGATTCCTAGAGGTCTCTTCATAGTTCTATCCACCATTTGAAGACGCATGGAGGTAGCCCTAGGTTGACCAATACCCAATGTTTTAAAGACCTAATATGGCATCAAGTTTATGCTAGCTCCGAGGTCACACAAAGCCTTAGCAAAATCCGCACTCCCGATTGTACAAGGAATGGTAAAAGCTGGGTCTTCAAGTTTGGGTGACATTGAATGCACTATGGCACTCACTTGGTGAGTCATCTTTATGGTTTCGCACTCCATAGACCTTTTATTTGTGACTAAGTCCTTCATGAACTTAGCATACCCGGGCATTTGCTCTAAAGCTTCAACCAAAGGGACATTGATGGAAAGACTCTTCATCATGTCGATGAATTTCTTGAATTGATTCTCTTGCTTTTACTTCGCCAACCTTTGAGGATATGGAGGAGGGGCCCTAGGAAATGGTGCCTTGGCTTTTGGAACCACCGTTTCCGGCATATCAATCATGTGTTCCCTAGACGGGTTCACGTCCCTTTGCAAATCCTCCCTATTATCATGAATGTCAATTCTCACCTCACTAGTAGTTGGCTCTTCCACCACTTGCTCAAACTCAATTGGTAACTCATAATTTGGTAATTCATCATCATCAACAATAATTATCTTTTGTCTAGCAGAACTCGCCTCACCGCCTCTTCCACTTCTTGTGGTCACCGCCATGGCGTGACCGGTATTATTGTTGTTCCCACCCTTGGGGTTCACCACCGTATCACTCGGTAGTGCTCTCTTTGGGCGTGTGTTCAAGGCATGAGAAATTTGGCCCATTTGTACTTCAAGATTTCTAATGGAGGTGTTGTGGGAAGCCAATTGAGCATCGGAGTCTGCGTTGCGCTCCATCATTTGCTTGAACATTTGTTCAATTCTCCCCATGTCATTACTTGATGAGATTTGGCCTTGAGCTTGTTATGGGGGTGGATTTCTTGGTTGTTGGTACATAGGGGGCCTTTGAAAGCCCGACCTCCGATTACCATTACCACCCCGATTGTTGTTGTTATTGCCTCTGCTCCAATTGTTCTCATTATTGTTCCCCCATTGTTGGTTGTTGTTGTTCCCCCAGTTTTGTGAATTGTTGTTATTGTTCCAATTGTGTTGTCTTTGATTACCCCAATTTTGATTGTTGCCTTGGTTGTTCCAGTTTTGATTGTTGCTTTGATTGTTCCCTTGACTTTGATAATTGTTAGCATACATGACATCCTCTTCTTGCTCATCATATGGCTCTTCTTGACTATACCCACTTGGTCCTTGGTCACCTTGATCATTGTTGCTTTGCTTTGGATTTTCCTGAGGACTTCTTTGATTCACCAACACATTCACTACCTCCATGGCATTTACTTGCTTCGACCCTTGTAATTGGTGAAGATGTGCCTTGGCAAGTTGGTTCATAGTGGTAATGAGCTCGACAATTTCTTGCCCATGTTCTTGAAGTTATTTTTGAAGACATTTAACAACGGACTCACCATGAGGTACGTTTGCTCTACTTTGCCATGCTGACGATGTGTCAGCCATCTCATCTAAGACCTCACATGCCTCGTGGTAAGTCAATTTCATGAAGTTTCCACCGACCAATTGATTGACCACACATTGATTGACATTGTTTATTCCTCGATAGAAGGTTTGCTGAATCATGGCTTCAGTCATGTCATTGTTTGGACATTCCTTAATCATGGTCCGGTAGCGCTCCCAAATATCATGCAAAGGCTCGTTGGGTTCTTGCTTAAAAGCCAATTATTTCATCTCTGAGCGCCGCCATGTGACTAAGGGAGAAGTTTTTTGCAATAAACTTGTGTGCAAGCTCATCCCATGTGGATATGGAGTGGTTGGGAAGCCGCTCGATCCAATCAAGAGCCTTCCCTCCAAGAGACAAGGGGAATAACCGAAGTCTCAAGGCATCTTCTGAGACGTTCGTTTGCTTACTACCCCAACAGGTATCCACGAAGCCCTTCAAATGTTTGTAAAACTTTTGGTGGGCGGCTCCGGTGAAATAACCCCCCTGCTCCAAGAGTGTCAGCATCACATTTGTTATTTGAAAATTTCACGCCCGGATTCAAGGTGGGACAATAGCACTAGCATACCCCTCATTTGGAAGGACCCGAGGGGCAGCTCTGGGAGCTAGTGGCGGGGGAGGGTCTGGAATGTCCTCATTAATATTGGCCTGTCGGCCACGTCTGGAAGGTGGTACTTGGTTAATTTCATCTTCTTGGTTGTCATATACCTTCTCCCCCGCAATAACGTTTCCCAAAGGATCAACCATTAGAACCTAAATTGATTCAACACACACGTTAACAGAAAAAGGAAAGAAAAACACTTAACACCACTATTCACGTAGATAATCAACACCGTATAACTCCCCGGCAACGGTGCCAAATGTGATCGGCGCTCACCTACACTACTAAATAGTAGCAAGATGAGTTTCAATGCAACGTTTACCCGAACGGGCCGGGATAATCCACAGGGAGTTACGATTGTGGGAGTTGAGTTCCTAAGTGGTCTAGTAGTGTTTCTTGCTCTTAATTGCACTTTTCATACTTTTGGTTTTATATTAGAACTACGGTTTGGACTAATTGCAAATAGCTAATTAACTAACTAATGTCTTTTTGATTGTTTTCTTAATAGATAAAGAGGACTAGGGCTATGACTTTCTCCTAGGTAAGTACTCAACGAGATTTCAATACATAAGGCCAAGATGTCATAAAGGGGATTGTGATATAGCCAATGCACAGAACTACCCACTATATACCTCTCAGTAGATTGAGTGTCTTTGCCCTAATTGCCTCTCTCGAGACCAATTGGGTGTCTTTGCCCTAATTGCACGGAATTACCCACGCCGGTGATGCTTTGGGATCGTCGGGAAACTTTCCGTGTTTGAGGTAGTTGATTATTTCATTTCTCCAGTCCCATACTAGACTAGCCTAATTTACCTCATAGTAACCATCTGTATCCAGGACTGAACTCATCAGTTATACCGTTGTTCCAAACTCCGATACCTTTGTTTGCATCTATGATCCTAGGTTTTCTAATGCATCCGATTCTACATTATCCTCCCTCGGGATATGAGTAATAGACCACTCCCGGAATTGTGCCAAAAGAGCATGGACCTTTATCACGTATTGTTGCATACGTTCTTCTTTGGTATCAAAGATCCCATAGACCTGATTTACCACCGACTGTGAGTCACCTTTGATTTCGATAACCTCTTAATCAAGTCCCTATGCTAATTCGAGCCCTGCAATCAAAGTTTCATACTCTGCTTCACTATTATTTAAAGAGATTGTTCTGATGGCTTGCCTTAAGGTTTCTCCCGAAGGCATGATTAAGACAATTCTGATCCCGGACCCTTTTACGTTCAAAGATCCATCCATAAATAAGTTCCAAACCCCCAATGTCGATTCCGACACCATTATTGCCTCCTTGGTTGCTAGAGGTAGCATCCTTGAACTAAAATCGACCACGAAGTCAGCCAAGACTTGTGACTTAATTGCAGTCCTTGGTTGATATTCTATGTCAAATTCACTCATTTTGATGACCCATTTAGCCAATCTACCCGAGAGCTTGGGTTTACGACGGATGTTCCGCAAAGGGAAAGTAATCACTACTTCTATCGGCTAGCATTGGTAGTAGGGCCTCAGCTTTCGAGCGGCGACTACGAGAGCTAAGGTAAGTTTTTCCAAATGTGTGTAGCGAGTTTCTGATCCTGTTAAAAAATTTCTAATGTAATAAATTGGAAATTGCGTACCTTCATCCTCCCGGACTAAAATAGCACTTACCGCAACTTCTGAAACGCAAGGTAGACTAGCAATGTTTTGCTTTCTTTTGGTTTTGAGATAAATAGAGGGATTGATAAGTACTTCTTAAGGTCCCTAAAATCCCGTTGGCACTCCGGTGTCCGTTCGAAATTATTCTTCTTCTTGAGGAATGTAAAGAAGCGATGGCATTTTTCCAACGACCGGGAAATGAACCGGCTCAAAGCTGCTAACCTTACTATGAGTCTCTGGACTTCCTTTATGTTTGACAATTGATTCGGGATATTGTCTATGGCCTTGATTTTTTCGGGGTTTACATCAATTCCACTCTGCGAAACTAGAAACCCTAGGAACTTACCAGAGCTTACCCTGAACGCGCACTTTTCGGGGTTGAGTTTCATATTGTGCTTCCTCAGGATATCGAATGTTTCTTGCAAATGCTTAAGGTGGTCACATGCATTCAAAGACTTAACGAGCATATCGTCTATATAAACTTCAATGGTCTTTCCTATTATCTTATTTACGAGTTATTGATAAGTGGCTCTGGTGTTTTTCAACCCGAAGGGCATTACATTGTAACAATATGTTCCAAAATTTGTTGTAAATGAAGTCTTTTTCTGATCTTCCAAGTTCATCTTAATTTGGTTGTACCTAGAATAAGCATCAATGAAACCCATAAACTCATGCCCGGCAATGGCATCAATCATTTGATCGATATTTGGCAATGGAAACAAGTCTTTTGGGAATGCTTTATTAAGATATTTATAGTCTACACACATACGAAATTTATTGTTCTTCTTAGGAACTACTACTACATTGGCTAGCAAGTCTGGATATCTTACCTATCTGACCGAACCAATTTTAAGCAAGCGAGTTACCTCTTCTTTGAAAAATTATTCTTGGCCTCGACAATAGGGTTCTTCTTCTGTCGTACCGGCGGTAAGTTGTGATCCAGACTCATCTTGTGTACGGCTATTTTCATCGGGATACATGTCATATCCTCATGCGACCATGCAAAACAATCAGTGTTAATTTTAAGGAAGTCAATGAAATCAGACTTCAGCTCGGGGTGCAGTCCTGTCCCAAAGTAAAATTTTCTTTCTATGAATTCTTTTAACAATGCCACTTGCTCCAGTTCCTCTGCCATAAATTTTGTTGCGTCCGTCTCTTCCGGATTTTAGAAATATCTCGGCACCTAATATTGTTCTAACGACATCGCCCCGGGGATAACCTCTTCTAACTTGGGAGTAGGCACCAGTACATGTAATTGCTTTGTCGTGCGCTCCTTCCCTTTATACTGGAAACTGAGATTGCATTCATCTCCCTCGCTAATGGTTTATCACTTCTTATCTATTTGATTCCATCGAGCGTTGGAAAATTCAACAATTGGTGGTACGTCGAAGGTAAAACTTTCATCTCATGTAACCATGGACTTCTTAAGATGATGTTGTATCCCATATCACCATCTACTACTTGGAAGTGAGTTGTTTTCCTTACTCCTTCAATGTTCGTGAGCAGCAAGATCTCTCCCCGGGTGTTCACGCTCGCAAGGTTGAATCTAGCAATGAGATTTGTTGTCGGTATAATGCTTCCGATGAGTTTAGCTTGTTCCAATACTCTCCATTGTATGATATTAGTTGAACTTCCTGCATCCACTAGAACACGCTTAATTTTAAAATCTAACACATTTAAAGAGATTACAAGGGCGTCATTGTGTGGCGACAACAATCCACCTTTGTCTTCCTCCGTGAAAGTGATATCGTCTTCCAAGAGTCTTTTGGTGTGAGTTATCGATATTTTTGTCCTCTTCGCCGCTGAGAAGGTGCCTCGTTAATTTCTTTCCCCCCGAAGATCATATTGATCATTTGGCATAGGGTCTCTTTTCCTGCTTTCGTAGGTGCTGCATTGTCTCTGTTACGACCATAATTTTTCTTAGATCGATCACTCAAGAATTCTCAAAGATGACCATTTTTCAATGGCATTGCCACCTCTTTCCGGAGTTGTCCGCAGTCCCCTGCCCGATGACCGTTCGCCCCCCGGTACTCGCATCATAAATTGAGGTCCCTCTGGCTGGAATCAGACCTCATAGGTCTCAGGAATTGTGCCTCCTTAATGTTCCTCTTGGCTGACACCAATTCCACTACACTAACGTTGAAATTATATTCTAATAACCTGGGGTAAGAAAGATCTTGAGACACCAACGTCTCTTTATCTTGAAGTGATCTATTATTTCGACCATGATCAATTCCTTTATTAACTGTGAACTTTTTTTATGTTCATATATTTTTTCGATGGCCTTCGGTCTACTCGTAGGGCAAGAACCAGCCCCTCGAAGTCCGTCTATCGCGTCGTAGTCATTTTTTTATTTTCTATACTCCTCTCCCGTCCTTTGGACCATGATGTATAACCGACTTGGTCATATTCGATCATTATCTTTGACTCTTACCGATTGTAAACATCTACCCATGTTGTTGCTTGAAACTTAAGCAGGCCTTCCTTTAGCTTCTGGGAAGCATTTGAACTTCTCGGATTCAATCCTTTTGTGAATGCTTCAGGTTCCCATTTATCCGGGACGGATGGGAGAAACATTCTTTCTTTCTGGAATCAGGTAAAAAACTCTCGTAATAATTTAGATTCTCCTTGTGCGATATTGAATATGTAGGCCTTTCGGGCGTGCACCTTTCTCGCCCCGGCATGAGCTTTAATGAAAGAATCCGCGAGCATATCAAAGGAAACTATGGAATGCTCGGTCAAGAATGAATACCACGTTATGGCTCCCCTTGTGAGAGTTTCGCCAAATTCCTTTAGCAACATAGATTCAATTTCGTGAGGAGCTAAATCATTTCCTTTCACCGCCGTTGTGTAGGTAGTAATATGCTCGTGTAGATCCGAAGTTCCATCATACTTTGGAAGTTCAAGCATTTTGAACCGCTTCGATATTAGTTCTTGTGTCGCACTCGGCTTGTATGGGAATTAAATATACTTCTTTGAGTTTGGGCCTTTCAATACTAGTGGCGCGCCCGGGATTTGATCCATGCCGGTGTTTACTTCCCTCATAAATCATAAATGCTCATCTTCGAACGAGTCATTGTCGTTGTTGAGACCGGATCTCCTCCCCTAGCCCCATTGGAGCCGACTTCTCCCTGGGAGTGTTGTTGTCGACTCTTTGCATTGTTTGGTATGCGGGAACAACGGGAGGAAATGGAACTCGTCTGTTTGCATTATTCGAGGCCCTCGATAGTTCCTGCTTCAATTCTGTCATAACTTGATCATGCCGCATGAGATGGCTTAGAATGATTGTCTGTTGCTCCTGTAGGACCCTCACAACATCCGCTACATGCTCCTCATCAGCATCATCGGGAGTAGTCTCCCGAACCCGTCGAGGATACCTCCAGTCATGCACCGACATGGCATCATTCCCCTCACTAGGGTGTCGCTGATTAAGTCCTCAAAATGAGGTCGATCCCCTCAAATTTCAAGGTTGTGTGCATGGTTAATAGCATTATCTGCCATTTATTGTGATTTTTTCTAAGACAAAATAATCAAAACACGTTAGTAGAAAAAGGAAAGGATCAATTTAATTGTACGACTGTCTAGGTCCCACGGTGGGTGCCAAACTGTTTACCTGTAAAATGGCACAATTGAATTTATACGTGATTTCTAGACAAGTGAACTAATTTGATCATGAAATAATGCAATAATTGAAGAAATATGTGATGCGTAGCCTTATAATGTGGATGAAACAACAGTAATAATAATCCCGTAAGCACGATTTCCGGGCACAACAACGATGAGATCAAAAAACGAAGAAATTAAAATTGTATTAAGCTTTATATAGAGTATAGTATATGTTTTTCCAGAAAACTAGTGTCCTTTACAATGGTAACTGAGCTCATTATTTATAGTTATGTCTAGGGAAAGAGGTCTTAGGATCGCGCCCTCCTTTAATGCCAATTATGAGGGTCATAGATGAAAATGTAACGGTGAACATAAATGCCAAATTCTCTGTAATGGACCGTCGCTCTCAATGCTGCCAAATATTCCCTAGTAAATGCTACCAGGTACAGAGCATTTAATACACTTTTATGAACGGTATCCTTTCCGATGACAAGCAGAGTGACTGTGTTTGGTCCTCAATCATCCCCATCTTTGATTCCACATGTCCTCCTTCTAGTTCACCACTTGTCATATCATATTTTACCCTATACAACAAGTTCACCCCTTCTCAACCAAGACAACTCCCATTTCATAAAACAATCAAACCAACTCTTAAGAATACCAGATTTAACTAATTTTTAATAAATTCATCTTCTGTTATTATGAATTTTTGTAGTCATTTCTATGACTATAAAAGAATATAATTATAGGTAAAATATAAAATTCTAAAATGAAATTATTTATTTCTAAATATAAAAACAGACTAACAAGAAAAGGCCATAAAATTGGAATAAAGCGAGTACCATTTCTCAACTTTTAGGTGCATTACACTTGGAGAAATTTATGTAAAATATCCATTAAGCTTAAGATAATTAACATTTCCTGCCCATCTGAAAACTATTAAAAATATATACCGACCCAGTTAGAATTAATTACCCTTACCTACTCACCCATCCCAACTTTGTTTTTACCTATTTTGGAATAACTAAGCTTGATTTGGCTTGGCTTTGTTTGGTTTGGATTGGATTGACTTGACTTGATTTGGTTTGAATTGGCTTGACTTTGTTTTGTCTTGAATTGGCTTGGTTCATAGTAGCTTAGTTTGACTTTATTTGGCTGGGTATTAAAAAACTTGGGAAGGGGAAAATAAAGTGGGTAGGGGCGGGCAAATACTTTTCGATGTATTTGCTAAATAACCCCTTAAACTTATTGTTTACCCCCAAAATCGGATAACAATTGAATTTATACGTGATCTCACTTGATACAAAATGAGAAAACAGATTAAAATTGAAATTAATGATAAAAAAGGTAAATGCAAACCACACAAGTTGAACAATCTTGGTCTTGAAGGTTGATCACCCTCGAGTCAAAATGCTACAATCGGTGCTGGAATAGAGTAATGAGATAATAACTAGAAATAATAGTTATTTCTTTGGAATACGTGTTACAATGTGCTTTATAATCAGACCCCCTTTATATAGTAGAGGAATCCTACTTTAGGTACAATTCTATATAAGGTAAAAATTCTCATGATTTTCTAATTAATCAGTTTCATTGATACGTGCGAGATTCCCACCATGATATCTGACCAGTTACGGATGTTTCGGCCTTGCATTATTTTGGTTCGATTATGTTTTCTCGAGATAGCTCGGAGTCGGATTCACTTCAGAGGTCACGGAGTCGATAATCTTGAAAATGCATGTTCTAACCTCGTGCCTAGGTTAGTTCAAAGGGCCGGTGGGAGGCCCGTGCTCACATTGAGATTTCTCTACTGAGTGAATTAACAGTTAGTTTTCTTAGCTGCATTCGTTCTCAGTTTTTTCTTCCTTTGTAGGTCTTCCAAAAGATGTCGAAATGAGGCCCCCGTCCGGTGATGAAGACATCCTCCCCGAACCATCTGTTCCGAGGCAGGATAAAGAGAAGAAAGAAAAAGGGCTTCGAGTTCTCAAAACTCGAAGAAGAAAAAACCAAAAAGGAGACTGGTGCGCAAATCTGAGAAAAATGCTAGCACCCGAGAGGTCCCATCTGATTCGCTCAGCCGATTGAAGGATGACTCCGAAGAAGAAGAAGAGGCCTCCGATCTGATGACCCGCCTCAGAAGTGGTACTGAGCTACCTCAAACCATGGTAGACGATGAGAAGGCAATGACCGAGGCCTCTGAACCAGGGAAGGAAGATGCCATTTTGCCCTGAGCTGGAGTGTCGACAAGGGAACCACGACCGGTACTCCTCAGGCTGAGGGAGATGCCCCGAAGGATGCGCCTGGAGTGATTGATCTTTCTGGGTCACCATCGTTCATCGACTCGTTGATAAATGAGGACTAGAAGCTGATAGGACGCCCAAATGAGGAGCCTCAAGGGGCGGCAGATTCCTTTAACAACTTCTTCGATGGAATAGATTCTACCGCCTCGGAGGATGTCATCGGGTTAGATGACTTACCAGTGCCAAAGAAGATGTCGTCTTCGAGAGCCAACGGATCTTATTCGTGTCCGAGATTGGTAGATCAGTTCCCAGCCCCGAGTGGAGATCCTGATCGGGAGCGGTCAATCATCATATTCATACCGGAGGATGCCCAGGTTCTCCTCGACCCCGTGAGGGTTACCAATTATCTTCGATGTCTGGAGACCGAAGAGGATCAGGCCAAAATTGACGGGGTGGAGGCCCCTTGTACTTTCAACGAAGCTCAACATGCTTTGAATCGGGTAATTTCGAAAGCCTTTTTGTTATGTACTTACATTAAATTTTGAATAATCATAACATTCTTCTTTGTGTTTGCAGGCCTCAGTGCTTCATCACAAAACTTTTCTCCGATATCGGGAAGAGTTAAACCAACACGAAGATGAGACTCGAGAGCTTATCGAGAAGAGGGATGCTTACAAGCTCCTCGGTGAGAAGCTCTAGGCCGAGCTAGAAGCAACTCGGAAGGAGCATGTTGACCTGATCGAGCAAGTAAGACGAGTTTTTGAAGTTAGTGGCAATGATTCAGACACAGTGGCTAATAACGAACTCGCAGAAGAAACTTGACCAGATCGAGAAGCTCCAAGCGGAGGTGGACACAGTGAAAGGTGAGGCCAAAGAATGGAAGAAAAACATGGACCGCCTGGCCTCAGAAAAGAAGACTGCCTGAGAACAACTGGCTTCGACTGAGGTCCTACTCCAGTCTGCAAAAGAAAATTCCTTGGTTCTGGCCAAAAAGATCGAGGAGCTCTAGTAAGAAATGAGCTCGGTTGTCTCTGGCGAAGAAAATATTGCCAAGGAACTTGAGGTGGCCAAGTAAGAAATTGTTGTGGTTAAGTCCGAGAATGATGAGAGGGTGACCAGCATAAGGCCGAAGCTAAGGCGGCTTAGGACCAAGTGAGAAACTTGGTGGTGCATATGAAGGGGCAATCCCGAAGGGAGGCCCTCGAGAGAGTTCGAGCTCGAATTTTTGACCTGTTGGTTGAAATCGAGAATGCCAAGGTATCCGAAGCCAAGTCTAGGAATCTGTCTTATCCCGAGGAGGAAGATTCCGAGGGATCTGAAGATTCGGGTGACCCCAAAGGTAGCGTAGACCCCGAAGGTGATGATGCTTCCCCCGACGAAGACTAGGCCACTTAGGATATTTTTAAACATTTTTTTGTCTTTTGTTTTTTAAGGTTGTTTTGCCCGTTGTAAAGTTTTGTATCGTGGCCATTAGGCCCTTGTAAAAAGAAATTCATGATTATGAAGATAAGGCCTTTTCCCTTCAACAACTTTTAAATTTTCTCTTTTCCTTGTTTATTTTTATTTGAAAAGATCTAAATGGCTTGGCATGAAACAATTGGTTTTTTAGAGACTCGAAGAAACCTTGCCTTCAACTTTATTTTTTTTAAGACATTGTGAGGGTTCGGTGTGACCGAAAGTTTTCTTTCCCAAAGTACTTAGACTTTTTTTTTGGTTAAAGTCATAGGCTGTCGAGGGTAGCCTTTGAGACCAGTTAAGAAATTTGAAGGCCTTGTTGTTTTTATTACAGGCCTCAGACGTCTCCGAGCCGCATTTATGTGGCCGTAGCCTTTATAGTCCGGGTGTTGTCCCATGCTAATATTATTACCCCGAGTTAGCCGGGTTTGCGTAAGATGGTATTCCTCGAGTGGGGTGGCCTTAGCCTATAAAATTTAAGGGTTGCCTAATAGGTCTTATACCCCCACGTCTAATAGCTCAGACCGTCCGAGTTTGTTTTCGGGTGGCAGTCCCTGAGTGATAGAGTGATTATTTGAACTCAAGTTAAGGTAGCCTTTAGGATCGTTTCCTTTTAAGGGATTGGAAGCAGAGAAATCCTCAAGAAATGTGAAGGAATTTTTTTTTAAAAGACAAGTTGTTTGCGAGGAAGAGACTTCTCTTTATTCTTGTGCATAATAGTAACATATGTGTACATGATTTGTGTCAAGGTTCGAGAACTCTATGTGGGCACGGTTCATTTGACTGTTTGGCCCTTACATTGATACCTATATATCGATACCCTTTAATCCTAAAGTCTCTTTCCATACTAAAGTCGATATTAGAGGGTAATGCCCCTCAGTGTTCAAGGTTGATCGAATAGAGACCTCGAATGCTATTCTGATTACGGTAGGTTTAATGTCGGCCTTTGATTCTAAATTAGCACGATTTACTTGTTTCCTTGTTACAAACCTTATCGGAAAACCCAGTTGGGACAAAACCGGTTAAAGGAAAAAATAGTGCAACGTGTGCTTTCAGACCTAAAATCTCGTACCGTCCCTTGTTGGTGACCTGCAAGCATTAGTATAAGATATAAAATAAAAGAAAGAACGGGGTCGTACCTCAGTATTACAATCGCTTTAAGTGATTTATATTCTAGTTGCTCGGTAGTTGCTCGTAGTTCATTGTTCCGAGCTTGTAGGATCCATTTCTGGTGATCTCGATAATTTGGTACAGTCCTTCCTAGTTAGGCCCCAGTTTTCCTTCGTTCAGGTTCCGGGTGCTTAGTGTGACCTTTCTTAGTACCAAGTCCCCGGTATTGAAGTTCTAAGGTTGGCCCTTCGATCATAATATCTTTCGTTCTGCTGTTTTTGGGCGATCAACCGGACAAGGGAGGCCTCACGCCTTTCATCTAATAGCTCCAGGTTCGTACTCATAGGTTCGTCGCTCGATTCCTTTGTTGCATATCATAATCTGATACGGTTGCCCGACCTCGACTGGTATCAAAGCTTCGGCGCCATAAACCAAAGAAAATGGGGTAGCCCCGGTACTGGACTTCGAGGTTGTATGGTATGCCCACAGGACTTCGGGTAATATTTATTTCCATATTCCTTTGGCGTCAGTTAACCTGTTTTTAAGGTTTTGGAGTATGGTTTTGTTAGTAGATTCAGCTTGTCCATTCCTACTAGGGTGATAGGGTGTCGATATAATCCTTTTGATCTCGTGGTCTTCAAGGAACTTGGTTACTTTGCTTACGATGAATTGTTTCCCATTATCGAATACAATGTCGGCTGGCATTCCGAATCGGCATATGATGCGGTCCCAAATGAAATCGAGGACCTCTTTCTCCCGAACCTTCTCGTATGCCTGGGCTTCCACCCACTTAGAAAAATAGTCAGTTGTATGACCTCTCCCGATTTGAACTCGTCGTCTTTGACCGACGACCCCAAGTTAGCGAGGACATCGACCTCGCTTTTTTTATCCCGAGGTACGTTTTGCAAAGTCCATTATTTGAACCTATGTAGCATCACATGTAATTTGTCCAAGTATATTTTCTTTTGTTCTTCTCTAACCTTGAATGTTCCATTGACTTGGTTTACCACAAGGAAGGAGTCGCACTTGGATTCGATCACCTCTTCCCTCAAGCTCTTGGCTAGTTCAAGTCCCACAATCATGGCCTCATATTCAGCCTCATTGTTAGTCAATTTCACAGTCTTAATAGATTGTCTAATTATATTACCTGTTGGTGGCTTTAGTACGATGCCAAGTCCAGACCCTTTTGCGTTTGAGGCACCGTCTGTGAAGAGGGTCCAGATTCCTGAGGAAGTTCTTGAGTTAACCAATAACTCTCTTCGACCTCGAGTATTAGGGTCGGTGTAAAGTCGACCACAAAGTCTGCCAAAATTTGGGACTTAATGGCGGTCTGAGGTCGATATTCAATATCGTACCCACTATTCCAGAGCCCATTTGGCCAATCGACTCGTGATTTCAGGCTTATGCATAACGTTCCTCAATGGTTAAGTAGTTATGACACATATGGGGTGACATTGGAAGTACGGTTTTAGCTTCCAAGAGGCGCTTAGCCAAGCGAGTGCCACTTTTTCCAGGTGAGGGTACCTAGGTTAGGCCTCACCTAAAGTCCTACTAACATAATAAATTGAAATTTCATACCTTGCTCTTCCCGAACTAGGACTCCACTTACCGCTATTTCTGAGACCGCCACATATAAGTACAATTGTTTGATAAATACCTCTTGAGTTCCTCCAAAGCTCATTGGCATTCTGGGGTCCACGAGAAGTTGTTTTTCTTCTTCAACAATGCGAAGAATCGGTGGCTCTTGTCGGACGACCTCGAAATAAATCACCCCAAAGAGGCTATTCGCCCGGTTAACCTTTGCACAACCTTTACTTTGTCCATGACCATGATATCTTCGATAGCTTTGATCTTATCAGGATTGATCTCGATTCCCTGATTGAATACCATGAATCCGAGGAACTTAACCGTCCTAAAACGCACATTTTTCTGGGTTCAGCTTCATATTGTATTACTTCAGTATGATGAAGGTTTCCTGCAAATATTTTAAATGGTCCTCTGCTCGCAGGGACTTAACTAACATGTCGTCAATGTAAACTTCCATTGATTTTCCTATTTCTTCCTCAAACATCCGAGTTACTAGGCGTTGGTAAGTAGCACCAGCATTTTTTAATCCAAATGACATTACGTTATAATAGTATGTGCCTTATTTAGTGATGAAGGAAGTTTTTTCCTGATCACCCGGGTTTATCCGAATTTTGTTGTACCTAGAATAGGCGTCGAGAAAATTGAGGATCTCGTGGCTGGCCGTGGCATCGATCATATGGTCGATGTTGAACAAAGGAAAAGAGTCTTTGGGGCATGCCTTAGTCAAACCTTTGTAGTCTACACACATTCTTAATGTGTTTCCTTTTCTAGGGACTACCACTAGATTTGCTAACCAATCCAGGTATTTGACCTACCGAATATACCCTATTTTAAGAAGTTTAGATACCTCATCCTTGACGAAAGCATGCTTGATTTCGGAATAGGGTCTCAGCTTGTGAGTGGTTATCTCCGGTGGGAAACCTGTCATATCGAGGTGGGACCAAGTGAAAAAACCTTCATTAATTATAAGAAATTGAATGAGTTTATCCCTAATCTCGGAGCTTAGCCTCGTGCCTAGGTATACTTTTTGATCGGTCAAGCTTTCTCGCAATACGACTTGTTCTAGTTCCTCGACTAGCGATTTAGTGGTGTCAGAATCATCGGGGCTATAAAAGATCTGGGAACCACATAATTCTCCTTTGCAGTCGGTTGTTCACCCTAGACTATTTTAACTTCGCCAGGTGTTAGGACTTTCAATGCTTGGTGCAGTGTCGAAGGCACCGCCCTCATGTTGTAGATCCATGACCTTCCGAATAGAGCGTTTTATCTCATGACCTCTTTGATCACATATAATTTAGTCTCCTGGATGGTCCCGATGGTGTCCACTGGTAACTTTATTTCTCCTTTAGTGGTCTCACACGCCATGTTGAATCCGTTTAGAACTCGAACTGAAGGCACGATTTGGTCTTGTAGACCGAGCTGCTCCACGACCCTTGATCGAATGATGTTGGCCGAGCTACCTGGATCAATTAACACACGATTAACCCTAATTTTATTTACGAGTATAGATATTACCAGTGCATCATTGTGGGGTTGCACGATCCCTTCCGCATCCCTGTCGTTGAAAGATAAAGTTCCTTCTGGTAAGTAGTCTCGAGTTTGTTTTTCCCTAGTGATGGATACTTTTGTGCGTTTCAACATCGTCCCCTGTGGGATATAAACCCCGTTGATGATCATGTTGATGACGTGTTGAGGTTCTTCTTTTTCTGCTTGTTTGTTAGAATCCCTATTCCTGAAATAATTCTTGGCTCGGTCGCTCAAGAATTATCGAAGGTGCCCATTGTTGAGTAAAAGAGCTACTTCCTCTCTCAGTTGTCGACAATCTTCCATTCTGTGACCGTGAGTGCATTGATATTTGCACATCTGGTTGGGATCCCTTTGGGTTGGATTAGACTTTAGAGGTCGAGGCCATTAGGTATCTTTTATGCGCCCGATAGCTGATACAACGGCGGCATCATCGACATTAAACTTGTATTCTGATAGCCTAGGAGTGTCTTTAGGCTCGATGGACCTGTCAAAGCCATTTTTGGTCATAAGTCCCCGGCTGCTTTGACCTCGGTCATTCCTCCTTCTGTTTCTCATAGAGTTTCGCCCAGACCCGCTGCTTCTCTGATCTCCGTTATATGGCTGATACCAATCCCTCTTTGGCCTCGGTTCACGATAGATATCTCTCTTGACTCTGTCGAGGGTTCTGACGGGATAGACAGACCCCGAAGGAGCCCCGAGTTGATCATCTAGGACTCTTGATTTTTTATTAATACCGGTTATGCACGCCGGACCATGTAACACCTGGGTATTCTATTAAGCTCTACTTCAGCTATTGTGAAGCCACCGAGCTTCGAATATTAAGTCCCTGAGTGAAAGCTTCAACAACCCAATCATCAGCGACCGGCGAAAGATACATTCGTTCCATTTGAAATTGGGACACGAACTCTCTGAGCATCTCGTTATCCTTTTGTTTGACTTTCAAAAGGTCTGATTTCCTAGTCTCGACCTTGATGGCACCTGCATGTGCTTTGATGAAAGAATCAGCAAGCATAGAAAATGAGTCAATAGAATTAGGAGGTAAGTTATGATAACATATCATAGCTCCCTTTGATAGGGTCTCCCAAAAAATTTTCAACAGAACAGACTCAATCTCATCGTCCTCTAGGTCGTTTCCTTTGATAGCACATGTATAAGAGGTTACATTCTCGTTTGGGTCGGTCGTTCCATTGTTCTTGGGTATGTCGGGCGTACAGAACTTCTTTGGGATCGATTTTGGAGCCGTGCTCGGAGGAAAAGGTTTTTGCACGAACTTCCTGGAATCCAAGCCCTACATTATCGGAGGTGCTCCTGGGATTCGGTCTACCCTGGAATTGTAGGTTTCCACCTTTTTGTTGTTAGCCTCGATTTTCTTCTTCCCTGATTCTATCTGTTTTTTCATCTCCTTGAGCATCTTTATTATCTCGGGGTTAGCCCCCAATTCGTGTGTGTTCGATGTTTCTACGAGCGGTTCATCCCTGCGGGTGACTTCCCGGGGCGGAATCAGGATCAACGTTGCTTGGTGCATGGCTTTGGTTTTGTAACTGAGCTATTACCGCCTGTTGATCCTGAAACATTTTGAAGATTACTCGTAGACTGATTTCGTCCCCTTCAACGTTCTTTTTGTTTCGAGTTGCCGACTGAGTTCCACGAACGCTATTTTCGGGGTCGTCAGGCAAGTTTGCATCGATAGCCATATGCGAATCAGTGTCAATCGGATCTCCAATCGGCATTAAAGCGGGATCAGCAGGTGGTATCTCATTATCGGACGCTATGTTGTTATTTTCACCTTGGTGACCAGACTCATTGTCAACATGCAGAGGTGCTGATTGAGAGTTTGACTTTTTTGTATTTTAGCCTGGAATCGAAGACATTTCAAAGAGCAGGTGTAAAGCAGTGTGTGTTATGGGGATTTGTATCAAATAATCACTATTATCCTTAGCCCCACAGTGGGCACTAAATTGTTTACCCTCAAAATCGGATAACAATTGAATTTATACGTGGTTTTAAGGGTACGTGATCTCACTTGATACAAAATGAGAAATCAGATTAAATTGAAAATAATGATAACAAAGGTAAATGCAAACCACACAAGTTGAATAATATTGGCCTTGAAGGTTGATCACCCTCGAGTCAAAATGCTACAATCAGTGCCTGAATAGAGTAATGAGATAATAACTAGAAATAACAGTTTATTGCTTTGGGATGCGCGTTACAGTGTGCTTTACAAATAATGAGACCCCTTTTATATAGTAGAGGAGTCATACTTTAGGTACAATTCTATATAAGGTAAAAGATCTCACGATTTGCTAATTAATCGGTTTTATTGATACGTGCCGAAATTCCTGCCGTGATATCAGACCGGTTACGAATATTTCTGTCTTCCGTTATTTTATTCGATGATGTTTTCTCGAGCTAATTCAGAGTCAGAGTGAGTTCCGGAGTCACAGACTCGATAATCTTGAAGATGCATGTTCTAACCTCGCGCCTAAGTTCGACGGAACCCAGGGTCGATCTTCAATCCATTATGTTTCGTCCCCGATCTGTCACGCAATAGGTGAGCTCGGTTACATATTCATGTGATGATTACACAAATCACAATCTTCTGCAGACACAGAAACTAAGTTATGCCCGTTTAAACCCAATAAAGAACTGCTGGAAAGGAAAATGTGTTCTCTTCCAACTTAAAATTTCATGCGTATGTCCCATTTTCAAGTTTCTTGATTATTTATATACTTATTCTTGAAATAACTAGTGCAAAACAAATAAAAAATGGAAGTACACTTTTTTAATCCTTGCACATACTGCTCCTCTTATTTGGTTCATTTGGGCCAACAGATGATGGCACACTGAAAAGGCTTTATCAGTGTTACAAGCGCATGCCAAAATTCTGTACCTAAATTAACATATCAACGCAGTATAATATCCCGGTGGTTCCAACTTCAACTTTTGACTTATTATTTGTAGCAAAAATAAATAAATGGTAAAAATTACTCGCATAATATGATTATTTACTCGTACTAGATGTTTACATCTAATCAATAAAAGGATAATATGTGTTTGCACAGAGTTCTATAACTTAATTATAGTTACTTAAATTTAATTGGTTTAATATAAACGTCATATACGAATAAATATTATTCGAACTAAAGTTCGATTAGAATTCTTCTCTTTCTTTAGATTGGGGAAACGACATGATCTTAGAGGCGGATCCAGACTTTAAACTTTATGGGTTCAATTTTAAAGATTTTTAGCATAGAACCCGTTATTTTTTTAAGTTATTGATTCATGTATACTATTTATTATAATTTTAGCAGAATTTTATACATAAATTTAAGTTACGGGTTTAACTAAACCCGTATTTACTATGATACATCCACCCCAGGACATAATCGTTGATACTTGCCACCCGTATATATATATAAAGTTTACTGGAAAGTGTACTCATTTTTTCGAAAGTGAACATTCTTTGCCTTTTTCTCTCAGGCAGAGTAAAAGGTGTTTAAGTTTTTCCGCATGGACTACTAAGGTTGTGATGAGATGGATATGGTCTATCAATTCTTAATTTAGAGATTTTGGGTTCTAGGTTTCTATCTCTATGAATGATAAAAAATTAGATAGGGAACACTTCTCCTTTAATGGACCTTATTCGACGTAAATCTTGGTGCTGGTGTACACCAGAGGTAATCAACAAAAGGTATTTTTCAAGGCTGATTGTTGCGGCCAAACGCACACGCAAGTATACGCGATCGTCAAGTAATAAAATAATAAGATAGAGTGTCGAACCCACAAAGACTTGTGATTAACTATTAACTAAATTAGACTATCCTAATTATCTAAACAAGAATTAGCCTAGAAATATTTGAATCTAAACTAATTAAAATAAAGAAAAACAAATAATGAACTCTGAACAACTGAAGAGCAATTTTTTGTGTTATCAATGTGTGAAAACGATCTAGGGTTATGGGCTATCTAACAATCCTAATGTATTCTTTGATTGAATTGACTAACTAATTTATCTAGCTTATTGGTTGACAGGGTTAATATTGCTCATAAGAATCTGTCGAGTTCTTACTCGCCTATTCAAAGCTAACCTAACGCCTATATGCCTATGGAATTAGAACTAACAAGAACGCATTTATAAGTCTGGTAAATAAACCAAGCAAGGC
This sequence comes from Nicotiana undulata, assembly GCA_005239495.1. Taxonomy (NCBI): domain Eukaryota; kingdom Viridiplantae; phylum Streptophyta; class Magnoliopsida; order Solanales; family Solanaceae; genus Nicotiana; species Nicotiana undulata. The sequence goes on from ML285966.1 coordinate 93,697, forward strand.
AATTAGGTATGTCTATCCTAACCGCGAATCCGTTCCCCGATGCCCAGGTTCAAGAACTTGCTCTACTCAATCCTATGTGCAATCTAGAATTCTTACTTTCGAGTTCAATTCTAGATTCGTAGATAATATTCAATTGGTGATCAAACAATCAAATAATTAAGCACAAGATTGAATAAATAAACCAATATGATAAACTAAAAAATCAAAATCAATATCCGAATAACAATAGTCATGAAGAACCACAACCCTAGAACGTGAAGTTTAGCTCCACATAGACATGCTAGCCAAACAACAAAATAATACAAAGAAACATAAAAAAATACTAAGTTTGTGTAACGACGCGGTCTGTCGTTGCGTAAAAACCTGCATTATAACTATTGCTATTGACTTATTATAGATTGGTTATTCTGTTATTAATGTGTTAGAGTTGATAGGCTTGGAATCGGAATGGTTAAATGAGAATTCAGGCACTTAGTCCTTAAGAATAGCCTTAAAATGGAAAAAGTCAATTGAGAGTTGACTTATTGGTAAACGACCTCAGAATGCGGATTTTTGTGGCTCGGATAGCTTCGTTAGGTGATTTGGGACTTAGCAGTGTATTCAGAATAATTTTGTGATGTCCGGTGTAGAATTAGGCTTGAATTGACGGAAGTTAGTTTTTGGTGATTCCGGACGGCAGTGAAAAATAGGCTATCGGGGTCAGAATGAAATTCCGACAGTTGAAACAAGTTCGTAATGTCATTTTGGACTTGTCTACAAAATTTCAGGTCAATCGGAGTTGATTTGGATAGTTTCGGCATCATTGGTGAATTTTAGAAACATCAAAGTTCTTAGGCTTGAATCCGATGTAAATTTGGAGTTTTGATGTTAGTTTTGGTGTTTTGAGAGTGAAACTAAGTTTGAATGATGTTATGGGATATGTTGGTAACCTTGGTTGAGGTCCCAAGGGGCTCGGGATTGATTTTGGGTGATTAACGGGCTCATTTGGACTTAGAACAATTGTTGGTTTTCTGGTTTTTGTTCTCAGTGATTTTGTGCACTGCGATCGCAGGTGAAGTGGTGCGATCGCAGAGAGTTAATTATGGACAGGCTCGGATTGTTCTATGCGATCGCAAGAAGGGAGGTGCGATCACGGAGTAGAAGGGGCCCAATGCAGTGCGATCGTGTAGAGTTAGCCAGGCGCATGGGGAGCGAGGTCAGTTGTTCTTCGCGATCGCATGAGCCGGACTGCGATCACGTAGGTTGAGGTTCTATTGAACCGCGATCGCGTGAGATTTGTTGCAATCGCGGAGGTCTGGGGGAATTGGTCAGTGCGATCGCAGGGCCAAGGCTGTGATCGTGGAGAGTAAATCATTGGGCAGTTAAATAATAACCCTTCCGCGACTTAAACTCTCTTTTACACCATTGTTGAGCAGAGAAGAGCTTTTTGGGCGATTTTTGGAGAAGCAAATCAGTGGGTATCACAGAGGTAAGTAATTTGATTATTAAAACTCGTTTATGGGTGATTAAAGACCATAATCTCAGCCTTTAATTCATGAAAAACAGTAGAAAAATAGGATTTTGGGGCATGAGATTATGAGACCTTCAAGGGTCGATTTGAGGGGTCAAACGAACTCCAATTTTGGTGTTCTTTATATGTACGGAATCGTGAGAAGATGAAGAACACTTTTCTGTAAAAATTTCTAAGTTTCGGGACGCGAGCCCGGGGGTCGGGTTTTGACGGAATTCGGATTTTGAGCTAAATTCGATATTTTTCAATTGCAATTTATTCCTTAAGCATATATTGATGATAAAAAACTGAACTTGGTAGATTTGGAGCCTTCAGAGGTTGATTCGAGAGGCAAGCGNCACCCTTCACGGGTTTTGGAATACAAAGATTGAAACTTGGGAAATATAGTCCCTACTTATGCAACTATTGAGTTGCGAAACCAATTTTTAAGTCTTGCTTAATTAGTATTTATGTATTATGATATGTTTTGGATTGTAAGCCATGTTTGGGGCCTAGTGTCGATCTGTTTACCCCTTGGGGGACTGTTTTACTGTGTTTCCTCACTTGATATGTTGTGAAATACACTCAGACTTTTCTGATAAATGGTTTTGACACTCAGAGTATTTGATACTATTTATTAAAAAATGAAACACTGTTTTGGGTCAAGAACCCGGTTTGTTTATGGCGTAAGGGCTAATTAAAAGTGTCTGACTAGTGATGTGAGGAGGCTTCAAGGCCTTATGAGTGATGTGAGGAGGCTTCCAGGCCTTATGAGTGATGTGAGGAGGCTTCCAGGCCTTATATTATTATTGCGCTTGGGCTGTAGGAGCCCCTCCGGAGTCTGTAACACACACCTGGTGAGTGCCAGTACCGATTGGGTGATGATGATTGCCCGAGGGGCTGATACTGAGTGATGATTGATACTGAGTGATCGAGAGAATGCCTGAGGGAAACTGTTACAAGAAATGATTTTGGCCCGAGGGGCGGATTTATGCTGATTTTACTAAGTTTTCGAACTATGATTCACTTTGTTTTCATATTGAGTCTTACTGAGGATTTCACTGAGATATATTGATATTTACTTGTTTTTCAAAGGAGTCTGGAATTGATTTTTGAACTTATGAATTTGCTGAATACTACTTGGTGACTGATGATTTTAATAGTTGTTGTGAAATGGTGTATTTGTTTGTGTGCTTTATATTTCTCAGACTATGATTTCTTTTCATTACTATTGTTTCGGCGTACTCATAAAGACTCCCTGTGCCTCTGTGCACAGATCCAGGTACGAGCTCGCAGCAGTAGCTGACGCAGGTTCGTTAGCAGCAGTCACGAGATTTCGAGGTAGTTGTCCAGCGTCCACAACTTCTCCATTTCCCTTCCTTATTTAGTCTTAGCATTTGATTCAGAGACTTATATTATAGTTTTTAGCAGAGTTAGATTCATTTATTCTTAGATGCTCATGACTTTTGACTCCAGCTCTTGGGAGGTTGTTTAGAATATTATGGGAACGCTAAGACTTAATTATATTATTTGATGCTATGGTTGCTTGCTTATTGTTATATTGAGATTTGTCAAAATTTAGCAAAAGCTTAGTAATGTGATGGTTGGCTAGGCTAGTTCCACGATAGGCGCCATCACGACCTGTTAGGATTTGGGGTCGTGACAGTTTGGTAGAAGAAAAGATGAAACTCGGCCTCCACGACGGCTTTGTGCTTGTGTTTTCCTCTCAGAAAAGTCCTCTTTAGTGTTTCGTACTTTTGTTCTCCTCTAAAAGTCACGTTTTTTCCTTCAAAATAGGTTTAGGTTGGCTTTTATATGAGTTGGAGGCGTTTAGGAGTCGAAATAACCGAGTCCTAGTCGAAAAAGTGCAACTTCCCGTATCGAGCGTCCAGGGTAGCGTGGGGTGCTGGCCCTGGCGCACGAATATTTAAGCTACTGGAAACTGCGCCACAGCCAGCGCCCTACGCTAGCTGTGGCCTTCAAATTTCACTTTTTGCCTTTGTGTCCCGATTTCGCTCCACTTCGCTCCATTTCGTCCCAAATTGCATCTGAATGATCCCTACCTATAGAAATACCACAATTTAGCACAAATAATCATATTAAACATCTCAAATTGTCAATACATGAGCAAAATGCGAGATAATATACATCAAAATATGCATACATTAAGCCAAACATCAACACCCCATACTTAAACGTTGCTCGTCCTCGAGTCAACCAACAAATAACTATATTTTTGAGCACTCTACACCAATAACCATGGTTGATAGCAACAATTAAACTCTAGCATATGCAATCACCACACACTTCCCTTTACTTGTGACATACTTCAAAAATATTTAAACAAAGACAACATGCTCATAATAATCCTAGCCTCACAAACCGACTCAATGTCACAATGTACTCGTGGCTTGAACACTCAACATCCTAGAAAAGTCTAATAATGTTACCTATCCCTCGTGAAATCATGTGTCATCACGACAAAAGCGAAAAGATTAAGTTTAATCCACACATTCGAATCTCATGATCAAATATAGTTTAAGGACTCACTTGTATATATAAAAAAATCTCTCACTCTCACAAAGAAGTCACATGCATTCAATTAGTACCATAGGCTTGCCTTAATGTAAGTCTTTACTCATGTAGGCTCACTCGATCTAAAATCAATTAGGACTTATTTTATGTTTGTAATGTGAGCTAAGGGATGGGAAGGATATATTTAGAAATAGTGACTAACCCTCCTAAGCACTTTAACACATCACATAATCAACTGTAAACGCAAATTCTTCAATCCCAATTTTAATTTCACAACCAAAATCACCCCAAAAAAAATATTCCCTCTTTCTTTAAACACTACTTTACTTCATACCCATAGCAAGAACAAGATATCAATTTATTCATCTTATATTTTTCCTGCTCTTTTTTTTTCCAGTATCTTCTTCTTCTTCTTCTTCTTCTTCTTCTTCTTCTTCTTGTTCTTCTTCATTTTCAATTTCCACTAGTGGCATATTCTTTTACAAAACAAGGGCATAGTTCTGACTTTCATAGGTTCCATTCAAAATCCACCCACACTTAGTTCCTTCTTACTTCTTTTAGCGCTCATCTCACAATTAAAGTGCTTTAAGAGGTAAAAGGATCAAAACAATGTTAATTAAGAATAAAAAGGGTATAGGCTTGTAATGTGGGTACCAAATAAAAGTCAAAAGGGTTTACTAGGGATAAATTTTATTTATGATAAGAAACAAGCTCAAGGTCAAAGAAAGCCTAAAATCATTTTTCAAATAGAGAATCACCTCAAATTTCGCTTCAACTCACATACGGGGCAAGTTCTAGACTCGATCACGAAAACATGGACTACACAAAAACCTCATCACACATGGCATATGACTCACTAAGGACGGTCTCATTCCGACTCTCAAACAATGCAAGTATTCAGGGAGCCACAAGATAGTAATCATAAAGCACAAAGTGAACACAAGTAAAGTAAATGAGACATAGGTATCACAAAACATGCAATCCGATTTATAAAGGCATCATGATCAACTTCAAAATATAGGAAAGATACTACACATGCCAAAGCCTAAACATGTTACTATCAAACAAGTCAAGGCGCCTAGGAATCTCATTTTTTATCCTCTATTTATTCCCTAAATTCTATCTACTCTAAAAGAAAAAAAATACCCTATTCAAATTACATCCAATGGAAAAGACGATGTACAAAGAAAAACCACGAGAGATTATTGATACAAAAAAAGACATGTTTTTTGTGCTTTTCTATTTTAATTTTTTGTTGTTTTGTTTAGACTTCAATCCCTCAAGAAAAGTGTCCACAAAATTCATCGTCGGGAAAAGTCCAAATTTTCTACATTTTTTTCAATTTTCGTTTTTTTTTTCAAATATTTTTTTTCTTTACATAAATCTACTACACTAAGAAAGAATACTACAACTAACTTTGGATAGCACAAAAAATTATCCGAACAATTTCCTCACCCTACATTTAAAAGAGTGCAATGTCCTCAATGCACACAGTAAATAACAAGAGGGTAAAAGAGACTTCCTGGTAGGCCAAAGGCCGAAGCATTAGCAGCTCACGGGATACTTAGACTTCTCCCAGTTTTGATCATTTGTGCGAGCACCCCACACTTAGTTCCAACCACATGGCTCACTTTTGCAAACTTCCTATGGCTTTGCTCCCTATGCTCAAAATCCTACAAAATAAAATAACACTACAAAAATAATACAATAAGAAAAACAAATCAATAATAAAAGAAAGCAGTAAAGTTGGGTTGCCTCCCAACAAGCGCCTAATTTAACGTCGCGGCTCGACATGAATCACTCTTTGTCTCCATCTCGAACTTATGAATTGTACCCCTAATTTGGCATTAAGTTTTCTGTTATGCTCCCCGGGTGGTGGGACAATTGTAATTAGGCCAAGCAAACTATATCACATTTTACACTTCTTGGCCTTTGAATGAGGTATGTAATTCTGTCTCTCTATCACGACAAATTCTAGAGGGTACTGTTCCTCATCCATTTTCTCCTCCAAAGGCTAAGATGAATCGATTTCCATGTCATCATCCAAACACAATGTTAAAAAATATATGGAATGAGGACCAATACGCCCTAACTCTAGGATTGTATTACTCTTTACATCCTCATATGTACACACACTAGAGTCTTTAAATATAATATTATCTACTTCCTCACATGACTCTAGAGTGCGTTCCTCAACATGAACATCATCAATAAAAGTATGGTCGAATGATTGGCTCTCCACTTTTAGCTCCTCAATTTGGCATATAAGCTCTTTTTCGGCTTCACACAACTCATTACTATTTTGTTGGGTGTTAGACGCATCAACCTTTGTATTCAATTGAGCCTCCAAGTTTTGAATAGCTGTGCCAAATTTGTCGATCTCTTGTCCCAATTAGGATCTACCTTCTATTAAGTATCTCATCCCATCAGTAATTTCCTCATGTTGAGCCTCATATATTTCTAATTTTCAGCTTGTTCCACTAGCCATATTTGGCTCAGAATCTTCACTTCTTCAAGATTTTCCTCTTCTTGGAACTCGCTCTCTACATTCAATTCTTCCATGTTAGCCTTCATTCTTGTGATTGTTGCCCTCATTCTTTTCATATCTTTTTTGAGTTTATCTTGTTGCTTCTCTACTTGCCTTAGAATATCCCTAATATATGCATCACGTTCTATATCCTGCACTTCATTTCCCCTATCAAACTCACAAACACTGTTAGAAAGATCATAATAAGGGCTCAGAGAAGGATGAAAATAATTAGGACAATCATCCCAATGGCCATCTTGACAACCACACATATTACAAATATTCCACTTAAAGGATTGAGATTGTGCGCACAACTCGCTCCTGGGAATATTCTGACAATTTTTCCACCAGTGGGGTCCTCCACAATATGGACAAGGATCATCAAAATAAGAATAACCATCATTCGAATAATTTTCATTCCAAGATGCCATGTTAAAATAAATAATAAAAAAAGTACTAACTCAACTAAATAAAAAAAACATGAATAGATAAAAAAAATGTCTAATCTAGAAAAATAGCTAATTTTCAAGTCCCCGGCAATGGCGCCAAAAATTTGTTGCGGCCAAACGCACACGCAAGTATGCGCGGTCGTCAAGTAATAAAGTGATAAGATAGAGTGTTGAACCCACGAGAACTTATGATTAACTACTAACTAAATTAGACTATCCTAATTATATAAACAAGAATTAGCCTAGAAGTATTTGAATCTAAACTAATTAAAATAAATAAAAACAAATAATGAACTCTGAACAATTGAAGAGCAGTTTTTTATGTTATCAATGTGTGAAAGCGATCTAGGGTTATGAGCTATCTAACAATCCTAATGTATTCTTTGATTGAATTGACTAACTAATTTATCTAGCTTATTGGTTGACAGGGTTAATATTGCTCATACGAATCTGTCGAGTTCTTACTCGCCTATTTAAGCTAACATAACGCCTATATGTCTATGGAAATAGAAATAACAAGAACGCATTTGTAATTCCTGTAAATCAACCAAGAAGGGCAATTAGGTATATGTCTACCCTAACCGCGAATCCGTTCCCTGATGCCCAGGTTCAAGAATTTGCTCTACTCAATCCTATTTGCAATCTAGAATTCCCACTTTCGAGTTCAATTCTAGATTCGTAGATAATATTCAATTGGTGATCAAACAATCAAATTATTAAGCACAAGATTGAATAAATAAACCAATATGATAAACTAAGAATTCAAAATCAATATCCGAATAACAATAGTCATGAAGAACCACAACCCTAGAACATGAAGTTTAGCTCCACATAGACATGGTAGCCAAACAACAAATCATACAAAGAAACATAAAAAATACTAAGTTTGGTAGAAGAAAAGATGAAACCCGGCCTCCACGACGGATCTGTGCTTGTGTTTTCCTCTCAAAAACGTCATCCTTAGTGTTTCGTACTTGTGTTCTCCTCTAAGAGTCACGTTCCCCTCTTCAAAATAGGTTTTGGCTTTTATATGAATTGGAGGCATCTAGGGGTCGAAATAATCGAGTCCTAGTCGAAAAAGGGCAACTTCCCGTCTAGAGCGTCTAGGGTAGCGTGGGACGCTGGCCCTGGCGCTCGAATATTTAAGCTACTGGAAACTGCGCCACAGCCAGCGCCACACGCTGGCTTTGGCTCTCAAATTTCACTTTTTGCCTTTTTGTCCCGATTTCGTTCCAATTCGTCCCATTTCGTCCCAAATTGCATCTGAATGATCCCTACACATAGAAATACCAAAATTTAGCACAAAATAATCATATTAAACATCTCAAATTGTCAACGCATAAGCAAAATGCGAGGCAATATACATCAAAATATGCATACATTAAATCAAACATCACGGATGTGCTGGTATAATTCAGTTTTATGCTGCCAAGGTCATTATTGTCCGCTAAAGTTCAATAACTGTTCTAATTAATTAGACAAAAACTGCTTTGACTAAATAAGAGGTGGTGACCATGTCCTTTAGGTATATAAGATGACGTGGAGTTTAACAATGATTTAGTTTTAAGCAGTATTTTCAGATTAATAATTGGCAGGTCAGTTCAGTATTTGTAGTTTTTCACTCATTTTTACTTGGTTCCTTTTAAGGATTTCTAGCTTATTATTTTTATTATCCTATTACTCTCATTATTTTTATTTGTAGAATGACTAAAAACTTTAAGCGACTTCAAGATTTTCGCAACACCAGAATTCTACATGTAAAAGTGCCAGTACTACAGATTTATAATTATTACTTCCAAAAGTTCTATTTTTTTGTACATTTAGATATATAATGCACAATTTTTTCTTCTTAAAATGCCACAAACTGCTGAAATTATCCCTAACATCTTATGATAAGAAGAGGCCAATGAACACTATGTCAAATACGTTACAAGATTTTAATTTTATAGGTGTGTCATTGATAATCATTTCCAATGATTGGAATTACGTTAATTTTAGGTACAGAAATCATAGTATAAGAGAAGCATCTTCTGTTCTAAGTATGATTTCCTACTCATTCATTGCACCGAATCTTGGCGTCGGATTCTCGATTTTTTCTTCATTCAAGGATCATCTTGTAATCAGTTTACAGTTTTCATCCGCAATGAATTTTGTATTAGTGGAAAAAGGCATATCATCAAGGTGATATGATATGGTACGTGGACCATCAATATATCAGCGACAAGTGATATTCTTAATTAAATGAGTTAAATAATGCAAGAAGGCATGGGAGAAATACCCTCGGGGTTACACTGAGAAGAGAACAATACCTGACAGCTGTAAAAGGAGAAACAGAATGGATAAAGACCATTAAGAAGGGAAGATGCACAAACCTGTCATAAATAAGGAAGAGAAATCGATATATAATTACGGTTTCGAGAAATCCTCAGCCATAAATACTTTTGTTACTTCATATATGGTGATGGGTAATCAAGGCAATTAATGTCATTAACGAGCCCGAATTAAGTAAGGAAATCTTTATAATTGTATACTCCTATATAAGGACTTAGACCTCGTTTGCCATGACATCTGATTTTTTATTAAAATTTGTGCAATCGTTCTTTACTTTATTCACAAGGTTCTAACCGCAATATTGTGAATGATTACCAATCTATTTCATATTTTCTTTGCCAATTATTTCCATTACTAGCTTTATTCTTTAAATTATTGGGAAAGTGAAGTAAATCTTGGTTATCAGTAACTCGCTTTCTTCTTGATATTGACTTTGACCGAGAAATCTATTAAACAAATTGGTTCCGCAACCGGAGATCTGATAATATGTTCACTTTCAAAACTTTATTTTTTAATGACCAAATATGTCAACCGCTAACAAGAACAATCAGCTGAACCAACAAGGTGGAACTCCACCACATCACACACTTACGATATCCCCTCAGCAATCACATGAAAGTTCACCTGAAAGGTCTGCTTCACGCACTAATGGCCAGCATGGAGACGACCAAACCGTGGAGCAGGATGCCTTAAAGCAATTGATTGCAGAACACGTGAACAGTGCACTGTATGCTTTTGTCAGAGGATTACAAAATACAGCGCGAACTCCTCCACCAGTTATGCAACAACTTTGGAGAACCCGCGTTCGGGGCTTGATAACTCTGGAAGTGGAGAAATTCCCAATGAATCTCGCGATAGAGGGTCAGGTACACCGAATAATTCAAGTTTACAGGTTTAGTGCTAACTTTGAAGAAACAGCTGAAGGAGCAAAACAAGCGTATAGAGAAAATAACTGGCGTGCCTCCCGTGATCAAAGGTATGGATATTGACAAGTATTCGCAGCAACCCTTGTAACGACCCAGTCGGTCATTTTGAGAGTTAGTACCCCGATCCCCTAATAACTATTTTTCCCCACATTTGTATTTGCTTATGGGACTTGTCGGAGTGGTTAGTTGTGGATTCCGAGAGTTTTGGGACACATAGTCCCTAAATATGAGTTTAAGCCTTAGAAATAAGACCGTAGTTGGAACTATGTGAAGACGGATCTGGATTGGAAATTTGTCAACTCCATTAACTCCGTTGAGTGATTTCGGGGTTAGGAGCATGTCCGGAATGTGTTTTCGAGGTCTATGGTAGTTTTAGGCTTGAATAGGCGAAAGTTAGAATTTCGGCGATTTCGGCCGATAGGTGAAATCTTGATATCAGGCTCGGAATGGAATTCCGAGAGTGGCTCTAGGTCCGTGGTGTCATTTATGACCTGTGTGTAAAATTTGTGGTCATTCGGATGTGTTTTGACGTGTCTCGGCATCGGTTGTAGATTTTGGAAAATTTCTAAGTTCTTAGGCTTGAATCCATGTATAATTCGTGATTTTGGTGTTAAGTGATGTGTTTTGAAGACTCGACTAAGTTCATATGAGGTATTAGGACTGGTTGGTAGGTTTGGCTAAGGTCATGGGGGCCTCGGGGGTGTTTCGGATGCTCAACGGGGAGATTTTTGGACTTAAGCAACAGCTGAAGTCTGTTGGTTCTGGTGTTTCGCACCTGCGGAAGGGCAACCGTAGGTGCGGACACGTAAGTACGGGAAGGCAATACACATATGCAGTATTGGCCCAGACCAGCCGGGCTTGCAGATGCGTCTAGGGGACCGCAGGTGCGGCCCAGCTACCGCAGATGCGACCCCAGCCCAATTAATCAGTTTCTGCACATGTGATGCCACTTCCGCAGGTGCGGCCCTTTTGACCGCAGAAGCGGAATCGCTGGGCAGATTATACCAATTTCGAGGGTTTGAATTTCATAACTTCTAAAAACGATTTGGAGCTCGAGAATAGGCGATTTTGAGTGGGTTTTGAAGAGGAGACTCATAGGTAACGATTACGAATCCCATTTCACTTATATTTCATTAATCTATAACAATTTCTTCAATCTAATCAAGGAATTTGGGGGGAAAAGTTAGAAAAATGGGAGGAAAGTTCCCCAAGTAAATATCTGAGAATTTAATGGGATTTTGACGTCGGATTTTGATGATTCTTGTCCGAGTGTGTTCTTGAGTGAATGGGTGTTCTAAATTGGTAACTTTCACTTGATTCTGAGACGTGGGCCCATGGGACTTTTTGGGCGATTTTTCCTAAATTCGCGTAATAGCTTCGAATTAATTAGTTAGATTAATTTCTTAAAGTTATATTTACATTATGCAATTTAATTTAATAGATTTGGGCCATTCGGAGTCGGGTACTCGTGGAAAGAACGTGATCTCGGGTTGAGTTGAGTAGTCGAGGTAAGTGGCTTGCCTAACTTTGTGTGGGCGCCGTGTACGTGAGGTGACGAGTACGTACACNACATGGGTCCGGGGGACTTTTTGGGCAATTTTCCTAATTTCTCGTATTAGTTTCGAGTTCATTAGTTAGATTGATTTCTTAAAGTGATATTTATATTATGCAATTCAATTGAATATATTTGGGCCACTCGGAGTCAGGTACTCGTGGCAAAAATGTGGTTTCGAGTTGAGTTGAGCAGTCGAGGTAAGTGGCTTGCCTAACTCTGTGTTGGGGACTTTCCCTTAGGTCGTTTTGACATTTATTTGCTATGTGGGTGCCGTGTACGTGAGGTGACGAGTACGTACACGGGCCATTTATTGTTAAAATTCCGTTTTCCGCTTCACATGTCATAAATCATTTATTCCGACTTCACTACTTAATGTGTTAATTGCTTAGCTTATATTAGGAAGAACATGCCTACTTGTTTTATATCAAATTGTCTATTTGCTAATTTGTGCGCCATGTTAGCTAGTTTATTCTTTCCCTTGATTGTGATTGCTAAACTGTTCTTAAATAATGCCATATCCGATGTTCATTCGCACTGCATATTTAAATTGGGGACTACAGACGTATTCTGGGAGATCCACCCTGTACTGCATATTTGAATTGGGGACTACGGACATATTTTGGGAGATCCCTCATGTACTCCATATTTATTTTGGAACTACGGGACGGTATCCCGGGAGTCTCCGCATTGTGATACATTGTGCTGAGTCGAGGGCTCTCTCTCTCTTTGTTGTTATGTTCTAAATTATTTCTTTTAACTTTTTATGGTAGAAAGTATTTATCTTCTCCCTTGTCTTAACCTTATTATTTTTAAATCTAGTAGAGCCTTAACCTGACCTCGTCACTACTTGACTGGGGTTAGGCTTGGCACTTATTGGGTACCAAATGTAGTGTACTCGTGACCTTTCCTGCACATGTTTTTCATATGTAGATCCAGGTACGATTTTCCAGCTGCGTGGCTAGAGGTTGTTGCAGCATTTTCGGGAGACCGTAATGTATTTCTGCCGCGTCCGTGGAATCCTCTGAGTCACCTTCCATTCTGGTCTATATAGAGATTTTCTATGTATTTTCTTTCCAGTTGTTTAGAGCTACTGAAGTATAGAATCTTGTGACTATATTGTGACATTCCGGGTTTTGGGATTTATACTTGTACATGCCGAGCGGCGATGTTATCTCTATTTAGATTTTCTTTTCTTGTCTTTACTTTTATTGCTTTTAATTAAGATTAACCGCAAAATTTAGGCTTACCTAGTCGTGGATACTAGGTGCCGTCACGATACTTTCGGTGGGTAAATCGGGTCGTGAAAACCCCGGAAGCCAAGTTAGCACCTTTGCCAATTCCCAAAAAGTTTAAAATGAGTGATATTCCCAAATATGATGGAACGAATGACCCTCGGGATCACGTAACCGCGTTCACTATTAGTGTGAAAGGCAACGATTTAATGAAACAGGAGATCGAATCAGTTTTGTTTAAAAGGTTTGGCGAAACACTCACAAAAGGAGTGTTAACATGGTATTCTCTTTTACCTAAATATTTCGTTGATTCTTTTGTTGAGCTTGCTGATTCATTTACAAAAGCACATTCGATGACTCAAAATTTGAAAAAGGGATGGAATACATCTTCAACGTTAAACAAGGGAGTATAGAATTGCTCAGGGAATTCGTAGATAGATTCCAACGAGATGATAATGTTGCCACGAGTACCTGATAACTGGGCAACTATGGCATTCATGAGCAAATTGAACGAGAAAAGATTAGAAGCCACGAGGAGGTTGAAAGAAAGTTTGCGAGAATTTCCTGCAACAACTTGGAATGATGCGTACAATAGATACAGTACGAAACTGTAGATAGAAGAAGATACGGTTGCACAACCAAGGACCAAAGAAAGACCAGGTCCAAGACGCTCAGAATCAGAGAGGAGGTCCGATAAAAATAGGTACGAGCTATACATGGGACATGCGGGGCGAAACTCTCGATCTAAACAAGAGAATGCACGATTTGGTTCAAGATCAAGATAAAAAGACACGAGTTCTTCATCCAGGTTCAAAAAGGAACGGGATGCCCGAAACAATGATTCAAGTACACAAGCAAGAATAGGGGATTATAGCTTTAACATTAGCACCTCCGAATTAGTGGTTGTTTTAAGAGGTATGGACGATAAGGTGTGATGGCTAAAAGAAATAAGCCCGGATCCAAACAAAAGAAACCCAGATTTTGGTTCAAGTTTCATAATGATCATGGCCATAGAACGGCAGATGTAGGCGTTTGCAAGGAGAAGTCGAACATTAATTGAAGCAAGTCTATCTTACTAATATGTTCAGTGAGAAAGGGAGAGAATCATACATGAAGAACAAACAAGAATCCCCAAAGCCTCCATCACCAAAGAAAATAGTCAACGTTATAACAGGAGGAGATGAGGTCAATAGAGTAACATACACGGCCACGAAAAAACATCAAAAGTTACTGTCACTCATGAAAAGCGAGTCTGCCAAGTCTTGGAGGGCGATAGTATAACCTTTGACGATGAAACCACGGATGGCTTTATGATTCCTCACAACGATACACTGGTAATATCTCTAGTTTACATGATACTAATGTAAAACAAGTTTTGATGATCCAGGTAGCTCAGTGAACATCATTTTACTAAGGGTGGTAAATGAAATTCAAACTAATGATAAGGCATACACAAAGCACGGTCATTGTATGGGTTTGATAATTCAAGAGTTGTTACGAAGGGGAAGTTGTACTTTCCACATTCGCAGAAGGGGTCATCAAAGATACAAGGTTCCAGGTGATAGACGCGGACATGACCTATAATACAATCTTGGTAAGACCATGGATTTATGATATGGATGATGTCCCATCTACGTTGAATCAAGATATCAAATTCCCTTCACTATGTGGAACCCGAAAAATTTGTGGAGATCAACAAACTTCATAAAGTATTAACTCGATGGTGATTGCAAACACAATAATCAATGATGTAGATGTGAAATAGCAATTACAAAATTCAGTTGAGGACACAGTTGCTCATACCTCAGCTGGATACACACAAGGGCAGACTGATGTCGACTCAAGACCTGATGTAATTCAAGAGCCAGAGGAAAATGAGAACATTAAAACAACCACGGAAGAGCTCGAAGCTGTAATACTATTTGTCTGCTGGCCAGACAGAAAAGTCTACATCGGAGCATATTCGAGCCCAAAGATGAAAAGTAAGTTAATTAAATTTTTACGTGCTAACGCAGATTGGTTTGCTTGGTCGCATTCAGATATGACAGGTATACCATCGGAGGTGATGACTCATTAGTTGAATAAGGATCCATTACACCAACATGTCAAGCAAAAGAAAAGGAAGCAAAGGCCCTTCAAAAATCAAGTGATCCAGGATGAGGTATAAAAGCTTTTGAAAATTGGATCAATACGAGAGGTAAAGTACCATGACTGGTTAGCTAATACCGTTGTGGTTCCAAAAAAGAATGGAAAATGGTGAGTTCGTGTAGATTATATTAATTTAAATAAGTCTTGTCCTAAAAATTCCTTTCATTTACCGCATATAGATTAATTAATTGACTCTACTGCAGGTCATGAGTTTTTAAGTTTTTTAGATGCATATTCAGGTTATAAAAAGATAAAAATGGACCCTCTAGATGAGGAAAAAACTTCTCTTATCACAGACAGGGGACTTACTGTTACAAAGGCATGCCATTTGGCTTGAAAAATGCTAGAGCCACATATCATAGATTGGTGACTTAAATGTTTCAAGAACACCTAGGAAAAACCATCGAAGTATACATAGACAATATGTTGGTCAAGTCAACATAGGCGGGGGATCATTTTCAATATTTGTCTAAGACCTTTGAGGTTCTCCGCAAGTACAACATGAATGTAAACCCGGAAGAGTGCACTTTTGGCATGGCTTCAGGTAAGTTTTTAGTTCTTGTTTCTAACAGAGGTATTGAAGTAAATCCTGCATAGATCAAAGTTATTGAGGAAACACTAGATATACTCATGAACAAGAAAAAGGTGCAAAGATTAACACGCGGGATAGCAGCTCTGGAAAGATTTATATCAAAGTTATTAGAAAAAAGTTTTAAATTCTTTTTAGTATTGAAAAAGAAAAATCAGTTTGAATGGATTGAAGAATGATAACAAGCTCTGAAGGACTTAAAGACGTATCTATCGAATCCACCTCTGTTAGCCAAACCAAAAGACGGAGAGATGTTGCTCATTTACCTCGATGTGTCAGAAGTAGCGGTAAGCGCGGTATTGGTACGTGAAGATAAAGGTAAACAATCTCCAATATATTATATTAGTAAGTTATTACCAGATGTTGAGACACAGTATCCTTATCTAGAAATACTTGCATTAGATTTAATTCTGGCATCAACAAAGTTATGACCTTCATATTTATGTTATAACTGCTTTCCCACTTTGGAAGATAGTGCATAAACACGAATTATCAAGTAGATTAGCAAAATCGGAAATAAAACTCAGTGAATATGATATCATATATCATCCTAGAACTGCAACAAAATTGCAGGTGTTAGCAGATTTTGAAACGAATTTTAGCGTGAACCTAGTTCCTGAGAAGAAAAAGAATTACAAGTGTTTACCAGAGCTAATCCGGGGACTTGGACCCTATTTACTTATGGTTCCTCAAATGTTAAAGGAGAAGGTTTGGATATTGTTATAATTCCATCCTCGGGTGAAGTCATAAAAAAGGTAATAAAATATTGTCCAATCACTAACAATGAGGCAAAGTATAAAGATGTGATTGCAGGCTTGGAACTGGCACGAGAACTTGGTATTGAATAAATTACGGTCAAAAGTGACTCGCAGCTGGTAGTTAATCAAATGCAGTGGACTTTCATGGCGAGACAGACACAAATGCAGCAATACCTCGAAAAAGTACGAGAATTGCTTAGACAATTTCAGACATGAAAAGTTATGCAAATACCCAAGGAGGAAAATGCAGAAGAAGACGCGTTGATAAATCTTGCGTCTATCACAAATGCAACAAATGCAAAAAATGTTATTGCGGTACATTTGTTTCATTCAATACTCGATCAAACCAAGAGTGAGGTAAATTTTAATAATTTACCTTAGGATTGGAGAAACAAATTTGTGAACTTTTTGCAGTATGGTATCTTGCCCGAGGATAAGAAGAAATCCCAATTGTTATGGTTGAAAGCTTCCCAATACTACTTAATTCGCAATAATTTGTATCGCAAAATATTTGGTGGACCTTTAGCACGGTGCCTCGGACCATCACAAACGAAATATGTAATGAGAGAAGTACATGAGGGGCATTTTGGCAATCATGTCGAGGGAAGATCTTTGGTGAAGACATTAAAAGGGGTAGTATACTATTGGCCAAAAATGGAAGAAGAAGCAAAACACTTTGTAGCCAGGTGCGATAAATGTCAACGATATGCCAATAACATGCATCGACCAACGGAACGATTGCATTCAATTTTATCACCATAGCCCTTCATGGAATGAGGGATGGACATCGTAGGGCCTTTGTCTCAAGCTAAATGAGAGGTATGATTTCTGTTAGTTTTAGCGAATTATTTCTCAAAATGGGTAGAAACAGGTGCCCTTAAACAGATGCGAAAAAAGGAAGTTACAAATTTCATTTGGAAAAATATCATATGTCTATTTGGAGTTCCAAAGGAGATCGTGTGTGATAATGGCTCACAATTCATAGGCGCTAAAGTCATCGAATTCTTCCAAAGTTGGCAGATTAAACGAATTACTTCCGCACCTTATCACCCAGCGGCCAATGGACAGGCTGAGTTGACAAATAAGGTTATCACCAATAACTTAAAAAGCGATTGGAAGAATCAAAAGGCAAATAGCCAGGAGTACTACCATAGGTGCTATGGGCTTATCGAATAATGACAAAAACTAGTACGGGTGAGACTCCATTTTCAGTTGGGTACGGAACAGAAGAGTTGATTAGAGTGGAGATAAGTGAACCAAGCACGAAGTATGCACATACCATTTAAGCAACAAATGAAGAAGAGTTACGAGTAAATTTGGATTTGACAGAAGAAAGGAGAGAAGCAACACTAATTCGAATGGCAGCTCAGAAGCAGATGATTGAACGATATTATAATAGGAAAGTCAATATGAGGTACTTCAAGATTGGGGACTTCGTCCTCAAAAAGGTATTTCGGTCAACAAAAGTGGAAAATGCATGAAAGTTGAGTCCAAATTGGGAGGCCCATATAGGGTTAGAGGCATTTCTAGAAATGAGCATACGAGTTGGAAACCATGGATGGTAAGGTGTTTCCATAATATTTGAATGCAGTCTATCTGAATAAGTATTACCTCTAAACGAGGTTAATACCCACGGTCAGGTATCACGCAAGTTCGATTTTATTTTGTTCATTTGAATTTTACTAACCATTTTAGATGAAAAGCAAAAAGTTACTCGATACCAAATAATGATATTAGATCCGAAAGACACGCAGAATACTGAATTATTCCCGGTCTAGGTTATAAGTTTTCTGATGGAAAAAGGGTTATGCAGTCACCATCCAAAAAAATTATCTCCGAGTCCCATTATGTATTTTCCTTTTCAGGAAAAGGACCAAAAGAAAGGAGTTGATACAGTGTTCGAGATTTCATAATTCAATGCTCTAACAGTGGGGGGACTATGCATATAAAAGGGATCTTTTATGAAAAATCGTGCATATTGAAGTCACGGTCTATTAAAGCATTTTAAGTGCAAGAATAAACTCCAAAAAGATATTATATCATTACCCTAAAACACATGGGCAGTAAAACCTTCCAAAAATTGTCCAAAAACACAAGGGAATTCCATCCAAAAACCAACAAACAAACACTTTCAACAAAAAGTCGGGAAATGGGAGAGCTAAGGTGTATCATCTACAGGAGAAGAAGGATAAACTTGAGGAGAAGAGGATCGAACATCGGCTTCACTAGGAGCAAGTCCATCTCCGTCACACTTAGAACCTTCGTCCTCAGGTGTAGAGAAGCTTTGACATTGCTGAGTCTATTCAATTGTTTCTCTATTGTTTGCAATCTCAACATTAAGGTCAAAACCTTCCTAGCTAGCTTAAGTTAAAGTCTTGAAGCAAGTGCTCAAAAAATCCTAGCTAACATCAAGTAATGACTTGTCTTCAAGGGCTTCATAATCCTTCTCCCAGTGCTCGATCTCAACTTTCAATTATGTTTTTTCTGCATCTGAAACTTCATAAGTTGTCTTTAAAGGAGCAAGAGAACTTTCAAGGATTTGAATCTTATTTGGAGGCACGAAGGTCTTCTTGAGCTTGGGTAAGCATCTGAACCAGATCACCTGCTTAAACCTCTTTTTGATTAAGGAGTTCTTTCAAACTCCTTATCTCTTCAGTAGCCCTGGAATGTTATTCAGCAAAGAAGGATTCCATTATGTTCTTATCTTTCTCAACTTGACTGGAAGAAGCTTTTAAAACCGCTAACTCAGCGGAGACCATTCTCAGTTGTTGTTCCAAAGCTCCTTTATCCTTTGCAAGAACATCTTTCTCCAGCTGAAGTCCTTCAAATTGGTCTTTCGAATTGTCAACATCAGTGCACAACTCAAGTACTTGCTGGTCAGTCCATGAAATCCTTTTTAGATGCTATGTACCTCTCAAATTAATCTACAAAAAGACAAAAGAAGAGGAGTTACGAATGAGAAAAAATGAAGTAAAGGAAGATAAGTAAATATATACCTTAAGAGAAGAGTGAATTATGTCATTCATCAAAATTAAAGAACTGTGACCCTCCAACCTTTTCTTTTCCACGGGTTTTAGCAACGGTTTCGGCCACACATCAGCTTGTCCAGATTGTTTCAACAAATTTCCACCATCGGGGACTTTAATAAAAACTTTTTTCATACTATGCATGCTTCCAGAAGGCTCATCTTCTACATGAGGAACAACATCGGGGAAGCCATTGGGGAAACTCTAGGAAAATAAACATGGGGGTTAACAGTAGATGTAACTGACAACACTGGAAAGGAAGCATGGCAGCTCTTCGGAAATGGACTCGAATCCTTCTTCACCCTCAAAGCCATGGGCGAATAACCTTTCAACAGGACTTGAGAGGGGGTTGTCTAAGTTACCAACATATTCATCAGAAATTTCCAAAGGGACACTCTCCGACTCATCAACAAGTCTAAAGGGAATTGAACTTTAAGGGGAATCTTGAGAGATTCATCGTCTGAAACCACATGTTTTCTAACACGCGGTTCACCAAGGAGCCTTCCTCGACATCCTCTTCATAATCAGACCCACGGGCTTCAGTAATTTTTCTCTTGGAGGAAGAATCACTCGAACTCCGCTGTTATGCAGAACTTATAGAAAGCCTGACGGTGGGAATAGACGTGGGGCTGATGCCACGAATGGAAAACCCTGATAGAAAATGGGTGACGAAAAAAGTTATATAGGACCAAGTAAAGATGAAAAGAAACCACTAGAATAAAAATGTACCGTGAGTCTTCACTTTCCAACAAAATTTAAGTGAAAGAAATTTCCAAGATCTTTTGTCTGTGGGAGCAGTGATAACTAGGGATATTAGCCTATTATTTGCTCTCTTTTGCTTAGGTTTGGGTCAAAAATGCTAAAGGTATTCCCGAAAACTAACTTAATGTGCTTGTTTGTAGGGTTTGGTCAAAATGAGGCAAAGAAGCCAAAATAAGCTCATAAAGGAGTCAACCTTGCACAAACAAAAGGTTGGAACTGGACCGCTGACCGCGGTGGAAAAGCGCGGCCGCGTAGGGTTCACCGCTGAGGCGGATACTATTATGCGGTCCGCGATATTGAGGTTCAGAGAAGCTGCATTTTAGAGCAAACACCACCGCTGACCGCGCTACAATAGCGCGGACGCGAAACCTTTGGCGTGGCCGTGATGGGATTTACGCTGACAGCGGCGTTTGAGATTCAGAGACTCTGCAAAGTGGACTCAAAAGGAAGAACGTGGCCCGCATCCAAATTACGCGGCCACGAATTACTCTTACACGAACGCAGTCATTATTCTGCTGGGAGCGTGAAATAAGGTTCAGAGACCTTGCAATTGAAGCTTAAGAGAAGAACGCGGTCCGCGTCCATAATACTCGATCGTGAATGAAGCCCATGCAGATGCGGTGGATTTTACGTTGTCCGCGAAACAAGTCCCAGTCCAGATTCAAATGAAGAAAAACGCAGACCGCGCTCGTTATTACGCGAACGCGCCTATTAGTACGTGGTCAGTGAAACCTCCCTAAGGGCATTTTTGCCCAGAAATTTCAGTTGTGTATAAATAGATCTTTTTGACATTTTTAGGTTAAGTTTTGTATTAGTGATCACGTGAATGGCGGCGCTTTACCATTTTGAGTAGTTTTAGAGTAGTTTTAGCTTCTATCTTTAGATTTGCTTCTTGTATTTGAATTTTATGGCTTATATTACATCTCTATCTTTGATTTCTACCATTATTATGAGTAGATAGACCTCATTGCTAGGGTTGTGACCCAACCTTAGTGTGGGTATTTAATGGGTCTTCAATTTTAGGGCTTAATTGTTTATGGGTTAGTGATATTTAGCTTATTTCATGCTTTAATTGTAGAATTGGTGGTTGCAAACACTGATTCATGCCTTTTTGACTTAGGCTCTTCTTGAGAAAGAGGGCCTAAGTCTAAGAAAGTAGGCTAACAAGGAATTGGGGTGAATTCAAGAGATTGATAGCCCCAATTAAAGGGTTAAACCTAGATATAGCAATACCCGGCTTGAGCCAATTCACTTGCATTGCTTGAACACCCATTTGGGCTTGAGAAAGCCAAATCGGGCAAAGTCACTCAAACTATCGAGAGGTATATAGTGAGTATTGATGTGTGAAGGTTATATCACAACCCCAATTATAACAAGCTAGTCCTAGATTCTCGACCCCATTAGATACTCACCCAGGTGGAAGTCACTCCCCTAGTGCTTTTTATCACTTGAAAAACTCTCACAAAAATATTGTACTTAGATTACTTTTAGGGGTCGTTTGGTATGAGGTATAAGAAGGTATAAGGGTGGTATAAAAATTTAATACCACCTTAATACCCTGTTTAGTTAGCAAACCAGGTATAAGTTATCCTGGGGTTAATTTTAACATTGGGATAACTTATACCTTATAGAAGGTGGGGTAATTAGCACCGGTATAACTTATACCTTCTTCTTAGAAATTATGAAATTGTCATTCTTAATACAACATACCAAAAAATGAATAAACAACAATCCCATCATAACGACTCCCAATATAATTTATCCCAATATAACTTATACTGGTATAAATCGTATTCCAACCAAATGAACCCTTAGTGTTCATCAGTATAAAAATTAGAATAGAACCAATCACCACCATGGTTAGAAGTGTAATTAGAAACAACACACACAACTAGATTAGGTAGAAACACAACTCCCAACCAATATTAACTCCCTGTGGAAATCTATCCCGACCTATCGGGTAAAACTGCATCGACCACTCCTCCCTACTTTATAGTGGTGTAGGGTTGGAACCGATCAAGAAGCTGTCAACATTTTCTCTACCCAAGCACGAAAGTCGGGAACTTCATCGAAAACTTCCATGGTTGCTGAAAAAATAAATATAGGATTATGTGACGGAACTCAAGACATCAAAGGAATAAACTGAGAAAAACACTTACGTGCAAAGTTCCATTTTTCTAGAAAAGGCATATTTTCTTCACCCATTAATCCACTGGTGGGGGCACCAATAAATCAGGTGTACCAGCCACTGTACGATCATTCTCGGGGCTAACTAAAACCCTTTTACTTCTAGCCACGAGAGAAAAAACACTTTCACGAAACAACTCTAGAGAGTAAAGGTGAAGAAAGTGACAGAAGGTAAAAGGAGCGAAAACCAAATCTGACAAATAGTGAAGGAAAGCAACTTCCCTCCACTAATGGGACCAATTTGACCAAGGCAAACTTTAAAATAGCAACAGAACTCAATGATCACTGGGTCAATGGGAGGTTTAAACCCTAATTTGAAATGATAGGTATAAACGAAACAGAAATCAGCATGGTAAGACGTGATTATTTGGTTAGCACCAAGAATTAAAACTGGGAAATCTTGTTTCCAATGACATTCGCGTCGAACTAAAGAAAGTATACCGGGAGTGATCAGACTGGGGTAGTGTTCAGCAGGGATAAGGGAAGCTATAGAAGGACTTGATTTTTCATGGCTTCACGATCTGACACAAAGAAAAACTCTTGATGAACAATCTCAGAAACTGTAGGCTCACGCATGGGTTTATTCTTCTCCCTACTCTTAGAAGAATATCTAGGGGTTAAAGGGGATCTAGATCTAGAGGAAGATGGTCTGACATAACTACTTTGAGAAGTAGAATTGCGAGTAGATAACGAACCAAGACTGCGGAGTCTGCCACCTCTCCTACTCCTAGTAGGGGCAGTAGAAGGAGCAAGCTCATCAACGATCACAACTTTACGAGGGTCTAGTGTTGAAGAAGACATGTTTAACAAAGAAAATACAGAGGAAAGATAGAGGAGTATTAAGTAAGGTTAAGAAGATGAATACAGAGAAGAAGGAAGAGGATTTCAACAAATCAAGTGTGATGAAGTATTTATAAGGAGAGGCAATTGTCATCAAGGTTGATCATTATGAAGTGTCATAATAGAACCATCACTTCGTGACTCATGCAGCAACAGAAAAACCCTAAAAAGCTATGAAAAATTGCAGAACCAATCAAGTTAAGCCACATGTCATGGACAGTAAATGGATGTGACGTACGTCGCATCGATTCTGAAAATAACTTTATGATACTTGAGAAACGGCGGCAAAGAATACCCGCCATAAATACTTACCACTTTCCAAATATTCAGTTGAGAATATTTAAAAAGTAAGGGGACTATCTGTATTAGTGAAAAAAAGCATGACACGTGGACTATCATCAAGGTGACATGGCATGGTACGCGGACCATCAATATAGCGACAAGTGGCATTCTTAATTAAACGAGTTAAAGAATGCAAGAAGGCACGGGAGAAATACCCTCGGGGTTGCACTGAGAAGAGAACCGGACCTGACAACTATAAAAGGAGAAACAGAAGTGGAATGGATAAAGACCATTAAGAAGGGAAGATGCACGAACATGTCATAAATAAGGAAGGGAAATCAATATATAATTGCAAGTAAGGACATCCTCAGCCATAAATACTTCTGTTACAATCATATATGGTAACGGGTAATCAAGGAAATTAATACCATTGACGAGCCCGAGATAAGTAAGGACACCATTATAATTGTATACTCTTATATAAGGACTTAGACCTCATTTGTAATGGCATATGATTTTTTATTAAAATTTATGCCATCATTCTTTACTTTATTCACAAGGTTCTAACCGCAATTTTGGAAGTGATTACCAATCTATTTCATATTTTCTTTGTCAATTATTTCCATTACCAGCTTTATTCTTCAAAATATTGGGAAAGTGAAGTAAATCTTGGTTATCAGTAACCCGATTTCTTCTTGATATTGACTTTGACCGAGATATCTAGTTTTGGGTTAAATAGATTTCATGTTTGATATATTTATTACCTGAAAATTGATTCAGTATGGGATTTAATTAATTTATGTTGATGCACAATCCTTGCATTTGATTTAAGCATTTGAAGGCTTCTACTTTTAGGCCTAGATGTAACGACCTGATTGGCCGTTTTGAGCAATTGCGTCCGGCTCTGTAGTTTGAGGTCACGAGTAGCTTCACATAGTGTATTATGACTTGCATGCATTTTCGGTTCGAGTTTTTGAGAGGTTCAGAAAGAATTTTAGGAGTGACTCTCATTTGAGAAATCCGAAGTTGAAGTAATTGGCGCAGAGTTTGACTTTTGAGTATTTGACCTAGATCGGAGTTTCGACAGTTCCGATAGGTCCAGGTAATGATTTTGGACTTGGGATCATGCCCAAAATTTCATTTGGATGTTTCTAAAAGGTTTCGGTATCATTTGGCGAAAGTTGGCAATTTAAAGGTTTAGAATTTTCCTAAGTTTGGCATGGTTTGAATTTAAGGATATCGAGTCTGGATTATGGTTTCGAAACTTGGAATAGGTACGTTTAGTCAATTGGAACTTTCCTGCAAAATTTGGGATCATTTGGAGTTGATTTAACATGGTTCGGACGCTCGGTTGCGATTCTAGAAGTTCTTAAAGTTCAATTTGATTTTCATGTGTTTTAGCGTCTGATTCGTGATTTTAGAGGTTATTTTGTTGTTCTGATCGTGCGAGCGAGTTCGAGTTATGTTTTCAGACTTGTGAGAATGTTTGGTTTAGAGGGCTCAAATGAGTTTGTATGCATTTCGGAGTGTTGGAAAAAGGTTCAGTTGTGCTGGTGTTTCTGTTCTCGCATTTGCGAGATCATTATCGCATTTGCGAAGATAGGCTGGGGCAGGGGAGTTTGCATTTGAGAACCACTTCATCGCATTTGCGATTAGGTAGCTCCGCATTTGCGACACAAATTGTCGCTTTTGCGAAAAACACTCAGCTCGCATTTGCGATACCTTTGTCGATTTGCGAGCATCACATTTGTGATCCTGATGTCGCAAATGCGACATTTGAGGCTGGTATTCAGATTCCCATTTCGGGACTTAGCTTCATCTTTTCATATTTTGAACCCTAGGTCCGAGAGTGGGCGATTTTGAGAGAGGAATTTCATCTAAAATCATTGTGTAAGTACGTATAATCATTTTTCTATCATATTTTGTGATTATATCTTAGGTTTAACATCAAATTCATGAGAATCTAAAGAAAAATTTGAGAAAAATTGTAAAATCCTTCAAAATGTAAAATGATGATTTGAAGAACAAATTAGTGCTTGATAATTTTGGTATGTTTGAACTCGCATTAGAATGGAAGTTCGGGTTTTGTAAATTTTATCGGGTTCCGAGGTGTGGGCTCGGGGGGTTGACTTTTGTTAACTTTTTGCAAATTGTATAAATATCATAGCTTTGTTAATTGAAATTATTTTCTCTTGCATTGTTTGATGTATTTAAGTCGTCTTTGGCTAGATTGAGCCGAGTGGAGGTGAATTTGTAAAGGAAAAGCTAATTTGAGTATTTATTTGGCCGAATCGAGGTAAGTGTCTTGCCTAACTTTATGCGGGGGAACTTCCCCTTAGAAATTGAGCAAATTGTGCTATCTTGTTATGTGAAAGTTGTGTTCGCAAGGTGTCGAGTGGGTACTCGGTCTATATGTGGTACTTGACCGGTTCAGATTGTCCAGTATCTTCCCATGCCTTTATTTGAATTGTCATAACATGTAGTATCTTGTTGTTAGTATACTCTTACATGTGGTACTGTGGGATCGGGTTGCATGCCGCAACATGTGAAATAAGGGTGAATTGACATGGTGGAATAAGGGTGAATTATGATATTGATATTATATGGTGTGATCGGGTTGTGCGCCGTAACATACTTATGTTTTGTAATCCCTATTTTGTTGCATTGGTTTCGATTCTTTCGTGCGATATTATCAGAATTTGTATTCCCCGTTCTTAATTTTTTTCCGTGGATTGAGTTATTGTCGTTGACTTAGCGCCTTGTCGTTGTTCCTGAGTTCTTTTCCTAATACTATTATTCTGGTGAATTGATTTTCTAGGTGAATTTACTACGTTAAGTCATTGCCTCCTGTCCAGCTGAGTTGTTAGTAATATAGTGACTTTAGATAAATAAAAGAATTAATATCATGCTGTCTTGTGTGAATTTTAAGTTAAAACTCATGCTTATTTCGATACTTACCATTTCTACTAATTGTTATATTTTACTTCAATTGATTTCTCAACATAATCTCCTTGCCTTGTCTGAGGATTTTATTTTACTTAAAAAAGAATTGTAATATATTGTAATTCAATAAATTCTATATTAAATTCAGTAGCTTATCCGGTGTTGCATTTATTTGAAAGAGGTTAACCAAATAATTTCCAAACTAAACTCATTTTCTCATTGATTTCTGATAGTTCCTATGAGTCCACCAAACAGTAAAGTTACCAGGTTCTTTACTAGTTCCCACAGATGTATATACTAAGAAGACAAGTAAAGAGACAAGGGATTTTTACGTGGAAAAATCCCGCCCAAGGGGACAAAAACCACGACCTACACTTGTAGGATTTCAACTTTACTAACTTGTTCTAAACTATTACAAGCCACTTTGTAATGCACTATTACAAAGACTTCAACACACTAACTTGCAAACACTATTACAAGCCACTTTGTCACTGCCTAGTTACAAAGACTTTGACTTATGACTAACTCTAGTCACACACAAAACACAGATGGTTTAAGTATAAGAGATTCCTGTCGGGTTGCTTTCACAAAAGTGAGTAGGATACAATGAAAACAAAGTGCAAGATTACAACTCAACTAATGACACTAACACATGGTGAAACTGGTCCATCTAGTGGAGTTGTCTTCTTGCCCTTGAAACACTTGAGTCTTCAATGCTTGAGAGGATGTTCTTAGTAAATGCTCAAGTGAATGTTTTGTTCTTCTTCAACACAAGGTATTAAAGACCTTGGCACATTCCAAGAAGGATATCTCATATCTTGAAAGTACCCTTCTCCACCAATGAGAAGTGACTGTTGCACTGTTACTGCACTGTAGCGTGTACAGTTGCAGGCAGTCACTTTTCTGTCACAGTTTTTTACAGTTGTAGAGTTGACCCTGTATTTTCATCTATGAGTCTATCAAGGAATCAGGTCCTCCAACTGGTCCATTGTATGTTTATCAGTACACTGTCTAGAATTCCTTGAGTTGAAGCTGACTGGTTGTGCTGTTTTCATATCAGGTCCTTTCTCTGGTTCTTCATTTCCTACTTGGTTCAGAAGTTGTAGTTTTACTTTCGATATATATACATGAAGTCTTTCGAACATCCTAATTAGCATTTCTCACGGATATTATGTACTGAGTAAAATGTGGAATTTGCCGTGCAATGTGAGATGGAAGGATGTGGGAACAAGGTGTTGTGTGTGTTAAAGGTTTGAAATATGAGATCTGTGATATGAAATTACGAGAATTGAGCTAATTGGAGTCATGTATTAGAAACGATTTGATTGGTTGAGTTGACATCGTTTTTCCTACTTGAGTACATTTACCCTTGTCTGTACCCCAATTATGTTGTTGTTATTTACTTGGTATTTCTCGTTGCCAGTCGAGTTTCCCTTATTGTTATTATTGTCTGTAGTCTGACTTCTGTTGCTATTGACATTTCTTTAATATTCCTTTCTTGTTAGCTTTATGTCATATTCTGCACAGGTTTAGATGTTTAGTGAGTGTCTTGACCTGGCCTCGTCGCTGCTCTACCGAGGTTAGGCTTGATACTTACTGGGTACCACTGTGGTGTAATCATGCTACGCTACTGCACACTTTTGTGCAGAGTCAGGTACTCCGGATCGAGTAGGTTTTGTGACTCATGCTTGGTGTGGTTGGAGACTTCAAGGTACACTCGTCGGGCGTTCCCAGGCTCTGAAGTCACCCTCTAATGTATTTATTTTCATTGTTTCTTCTATTCCGGAACAGTGATGTGCTCATTATGTAAAACTTCTCCTAGAAAGGCTTATGATTTGTATTACTGGTTTTGGAAAATTGTAAATTTTATAGAGGATTCCTTTTCTAAAGTTGACAGATGTTATTTATTATTGTATTCGATAAATGTTAGGCTTACCTAGTCCCTAAACTAGGTGTCATCACGATACCCAACAGAGGAAAATTGGATCGTGACACTAGAGCTAACTAAATCGGATACTAAAATTTAGTGCACGTCAAAGTTTCCACCTATTTTCTTGTTTGTGTATTTAGTCAAGTCTTATAAGAATAAGTCTAAACATTATACTAGTTTGATTGTTGAAAAATTACCCTTATTATCTCTTTAGATAAATTGTAATCCCAATTTAGGTTATTTTGGACATTTCTCGTGAATCTTTCCATAGTTGACCACTCTAACAGCACTAGGATAAAGTGTTGTCAGTAAAAGATAGGCCAGGGGAGGAAAAAACACAAAAGAAAAGGAGCTTTTAAAGGGTGCATGCTTCTGCTATTTCGGAAAAGCTAAAGAAATTGTGCCCGCAGATAATTGGCACGCCGAAATGGATTAGCACACTGTTTTACTGTCAAAAGTGACCCAATTTTACCTTTATGAAGTCTCTCAAAAAACCTCCTGCCTTGTGATTTGTGGTTTATTTCATCCCTTTTAAATCATTATAATTTCACACTTATGAACCGGTATATTTGTAGGTCAATTTAGGATATAGCTAAATTCATCTCGAGCGAAAGCTTTTTCTTTTATTCTCCAGGCATGCTATTTACGCATTTTGAATAAAATAAATAATTTTTTTTAACCTTGTATAACCGCATAAAATCTGTATCGACACTCATCTTGTAAATATATTAGATATTAACATTTCAACATTTACTATAATATGCATCTACTACTAGTTCTTTTGGCATAAAGAAAAAGAAAACAACTTATATATGTGCCAAAATGTTTTATTCACTATAACTAAGTAATACATGCAAATAAAATTACATATTGATAGTGATAATGACTATAAGAAACACAAGTACGTATTGATTTGGTTGATCTCTTTGGGGCCGTTTGGTACGGGTATAAGAAGGTATAGTGTTGGTATAAAAATTTAATCTCACCTTAGTACTTTGTTTGAAACCTGGTATAAGTTATTCCGAGATTAAAATTAGTACTGGGATAATTTATACGTTGTAGAAGATGGGGTAATTAGTGTCATGATAACTTATACCTTCTTAGAAATTACGTAATTGTCATTTTTTATACAACATACCAAACAGTGGATAACAAACAATACCAGGATAACTAATTCCAACATAACTTATCCTGACATAAGATGTATTCAAACCAAACGACCCCTTGTTGGTTATCCTGTACCATCTCTCTGCCTTTTCCATAATTTCTGTTGAGCTGTTGCTTTATACAATTTCCAATATTGGATTAAGGGTCTCATTAAGATAGGATCTTCCATGTGAACAGGGGCCACCAAGAAAATGCAACTATTCTTTCTGTATGGGCTAAAATTTTGGTAATTATATGGGAGTCTAATTGGCTTTAAGGAATCCTTCGAAGGCTCATCAAATTGGTTTCAACAGAAGATGAAGGTGAGGTCGAGGACCCAACGAAGGACGAAGACGAGGATTAGTACTCCCGTTAACAGATCAGTAACGACTAGTTTAGAAACAAGACCTTATAGAGAATATTCTAGCGAATATTTTCCCCATATATACTAATAGGATTTTTGTGGCCCATGTGCCCTTATAAATAAAAAGATATATAGTTATAGAGGAATTGGACACTCATTGTAAAAAACAACACATTTATACTCTCTGAAGATTCCGACTTTATTGACACACAAAATATACTTTTTTTTAAAAAAAAAAATTTATCTATCTTTTCTCCCATGATTCAAGGAGGATCCGAATATTCAAAGGCTTATCACCATCTATCTTTGCTAGTAGGAATATCAAATCTCGCCCTTTTCGGATGACTCACACGCATTTATTTATACAAATGTCATTCATTATTATTTAGTGCAATTTACTGCTACCTTATTTGTTCTTGGTTGAATATTGCATTATTATTGTTATTCATTGCTACTCAAATAGTATCCGTGACATCTTGCTATAAAATTGGTTAATCAATCTTTTGGATATTAATATTAGCTAGGATTAACTCTATTTTATTAAAAAAATCTGATTGCTTAAATCTAAATCTAAATTTTGGGTCAAACACTTCCCCACCATGTCATGGCTCATCCTCTCTTTTTGAAAAATGAAAATAGAGAAGAAATTAGTTATGGTACTCCCTTCGGTCCAAAATAAGTGATTTTTTTTGGATATTTTCACACGGATTAAGAAATTTACCTTTTAACATTAATTAGCAATGAAATTGATCATATTAACCTTTATTATCTCACATAAATACTTTTAGTACATACTCCAACACTATTTACTCTAAGGGTAATATAAAAAAAAATATTAATTCATTCTTAAAATTTAAAAAAAAAATCACTTATTTTGAACCGTCGGGAATAATGGATAAGGGATAAGAAAAGGAAAATTGTATGTATCAACAAATTGGGAACACAATAAAAATGAAATTATGAACCGTTATGAAAGCGAATTAATGGGACTTTGTTCCAACCGGTGTTTAGTCATTAGTCTGTCACTGTTGATCTTCACTTATCTAAGTACACTAGCAGCTCACTGTCAGACAGCTCATTTCAACTTTTTTGAATATGGCCTAACAATGAACATGCAATTGTTTGCTTTTGGACCACTAAATCAAAATTAAATTAATATTTTTTAAAGTTGTCAGTACTTTTTACTTAAACATATATTTTAAGTTTATTTTATTTGAACACTCAAGTCATGTTTTTAATGCTTCATTTAGACACAAAAAACTGACATGATAAAATAAGTGTTTCTCACATTTTTCAAGCGCGTGAAATAGTCTGAAAAAACTCCCCACACTTCTTGTCAGAAAAATGATTTCCGCCGAAAAATAAATAATTGTTACCTAAAAAATATTCCCCAGCAATTCAAAAGGAACGAGAGATAAAAATAGGTGTGATGTCCATATTGCTTCCTGTTTCTAGGCAATTAAGATTCATGGCATCAAACAATTCAGTTTCAAATGAGTTTCAGGTTCAATTTCTTCACCAAGATCTAATAATACCTACCTTGTGAATATTCAAAAAATATAGATCTCGATTGACCCGGCAATGAAGGCTTCAATTCCAACCAGCTCAATACTCAACCAAAACAAACCAAACTTCACAAGTAAGTTGACAATGATGTTAAGAGCAAACCTCAATATTTATTTAACAAAAATATCAACAAATCGAGGGTTTCAAATTTTGATTCCTAGCTTCAAGTTCTTTCAATTTTTAATGGTAGATCTCCAGACTGAGTCACGATTTTGTCGTCATCACTTTTATCGATGCATCGTCATCACTTTTGGTGAAACGACAGTCACTTTTATTGGGCCATGCTTGATCATCAAGGTGGGTTTCGGAATGCGGCGCGATTCGTAAATGTTGCCAGAGGGATGACGGCGGAATGCGTGATTGTTTGTTGTTGTTGCCCATATGGGCTCGTGAACCTCCTTTTTGTTGACTGTGTATAAGTTGCTGGCGGAATTTTGCTGGAAGCCGCTGTGGAGGAAACGCCGACCTCGACTGATGAAGAAAGGGGTTTGGTGCGCGGTAAACAGACATAGTTTTTTTTCCAGAAGTTTTTCTTTAAATTTATTTAATCCACGTGTTGCTATCTTATTCGTCACTCTGGCATGTGAATTACACGCATCTTTTGTGTTTGACTGCTTATTAATTTTGCGTCTAAATGACACAGTAAAGGCGTGATTTAAGTGTTCTAATGGAACAAACTTAAGATAAAGTGGTTAATTGAAAAATGTGGACAACTTTAAGGGCATGTCGATGTATTTTGCCTAATGCTAACAACATCTTCATTTACCCCAAGTTACCTTTTTTTTTTGTATTGTCGAAACATGTCCTAAGTCGCAAGTTATTCTTGTGCCATTCCTCTATTGGTAGAAAATAAATAATACACGTGGAATTATATGTGGCTGACAGGGCATGATACGTGGATCACTAAGAGGATGACAACTGGAGTGTTACAATTAAAATATGTATGAGTACAAGAGGTACGAGCAAATCACTCACGAGATGAAAGGACGCATATGCTCGAGCCTAAATTGTTCAATGAAGAGACACAGACGGAATGAATCAAGACGGTAAAAAGGGAAGATTCACGAACCTCCAGTTAATGAGGAAGGAGAATCAGAATCGTTACAGAATCTTCACGTACAGTTACGATTGCCAATTATAACGATACATTAATATCATTAATGCTCATAATGGTTTAGCCATAAAAGGAAGAAAACATTATATTTGTAAATCCCCATATAAGGGAAGAGAATTTCACTTGTAAGGACACGTTCTCACTTATATTGGAATACAACTATTTTCTTTTGCTCTCAATCAATTATTTCAATATTTCTTGTCACGTTTATTTCCTTTCATATAATTGAGAAAATACGGAATTTCTTGGTTATCAGTAACCCGAGTTCTTCTAAAAATAGGCTTTGACCGAGAATCTTATTTTTTGGTTAAACAAATTGATTTCTTTACCGAGAATATGATAATCTTTTTACTTTCCAAATCTTTCTTTCTCACAACCAAATCATGTCAATTGTCAATGACAACAACCAACAGGTAGGAGGAACTCCAGTTCCTTCACCTCAGGAGTCCCCACGCACATCTCGAGAAGGAACACTTGAAAGATCTGCTACTCACATGAACAACATGGAGATAAGCAGACCGTTGAGCAAGATTCTATGAAACAATTGATCGCTGAACACATGAATAATACTCTTCAAGATTTTGTGAGGGGATTGCCAACTGTACCACCAACTCCTCCCCCAAATAATACTGCAACTGTGGAAAATCCACGCTTAGGGCTTTCTAATTCAGGAAGCGATGGAACTCCCAATGAGTCACGTGATGGGAGACCGGGTACACCAAATAATTTTGATTTACAAAATTGCTACTAACTTTGCAGAAACAAGTGAAAGAACAAAATGGCCACATCGAACAAATACCTAGCGTACCACCTTTGATTAAGGGAGTAGATATCGATAAATATTCGCAACAACCCTGGAAGCCAAGCGCAACCCCATTGACCATTCCTAAGAAGTTCAAAATGATGGAACAACCGTTCCACATGACCATGTGACCTCATTTACAACAGGAGTAAAAGGCAATGATTTAACCAAGCAAGAAATTGAGTCAGTGTTGGTCAAAAAGTTTGGAGAAACACTCACGAAAGGGGCGTTAACATGGAATTCTCTTTTACCTGAAAATTCTATTGACTCGTTTGCTGAGCTTGCAGATTTATTATAAAAGCACATTCGGGAGTTCAAAAAGTTGAAAAAAGAATGGAAGATATCTTCAAAGTGACGCAAGGGGATACAAAATTACTCAGATAATTTGTAGAGAGATTCCAACGTGAAAGAATGATGCTTCCAAGAGTACCTGATAATTGGGCAGCCATGGAATTCGCAAGTAATCTAAACGAAAAAAGTTCAGAATCCACGAGAAGACTCAAGGAAAGCTTACGAGAATTCCCTACCACAACATGGAATGATGTATATAACAGGTATAGTATCAAGGTGCGGATTGAAGAGGACATCGTTGCTCAGTTAAAGGTTGATGAAAAAACAAGTTCGAGGCGGTCAGAATTTGAAAAGAGGTCCAGTAAAAATAGGTATGAGCCTTATATGGGACCCTCAGGACGAGACGTATGGTCCAAGCCGGAAAATGTACGCGTTGGCCATAGATTAATGAAAAGAGATACAGGTTCATCATCGTCATCTATGTTCAGAAAATAACGAGATGTGCGTGATAGGGATATCAATGCAAATGCAAGGATTGGAGACTATAGCTTCAATATCAGTACTTCTGAGTTGGTAGCTGTTCTAGGGAGTGTGGGAGATAAGGTGTGATGGGAAAAGGAAATGAGATCAAACCCAAACAGAAGAAATCCAGATTTCTGGTACGAGTTTCATAATGACCATGGACATAAAACATCAGATTGGAGATTGTTACAAGCAGAAGTAGAACATTTGTTAAAACATGGATACTTGACAGACTTGCCCAGCGAGAAAGATAAACAGTCTTACATGAAAAATAGACAAGAACAACCAAAACCTCCATCTCAAAAGAGAACAGTAAACATGATCAGCGGGGGAGAAGAAGTCAACAGTGTAACATACACAGCTGTGAAAAAGACGACAAAATTCACAGTAACCCATTAAAAGCGAGTTCGTCAAGTTTTGGAAGAAGATAGCATAACATTTGATGATGCAGATGTGGATGGCTTGATGATTCCTCACAATGATGCACTGGTAATATCTTTACTTAAACATGATACAAATGTAAAACGAGTTTTGATTGATCCATGTAGCTCCGTGGATATTATCTTATTACGAGTGGTGAACGAAATGCAAATTGGTGACAAGATGATACCAAAAGCACGTTCCTTATCTGGGTTCGATAATTCAACTGTTATTAAGAAGGGGGGAGATAGTGCTAACTACATTCGCGGAAGGAGTCATCAAAGAAACAATATTTCAAGTAATAGACATATTCATGGCCTATAATGTGATTCTAGGGAGGCCATGGATTATGTGCCGTCTACGTTACATCGGGTTATCAATTTCCCTCAAAATGAGGAATTCAACAAATTCGAGGAGATCAACAAATTTCTAAGAATATCAAATCAGTGGTGCAATCACACAAAGAAAGCATTGATACAAATGAGGATTTAGTGGAAGACGTGGTAAATCAAATCTCATCTGAAAATGTATCAAAGCAAACATATATGGATTCAAGGCCAGATGTTATTCAAGAACCAGAGGAGAATGAAAACATCAAAATAACAAATGAAGAGCTTGAAGCTATTACGCTACTCGAACAATGGCCAGACTGGAGAGTTTATATTGGGGAAAAGATGATCCCATGAATGAAAGGTAAGTTAGTTGAATTTTTAAAAGCTAACACGGATTATTTTGCTTGGTCGCACGCAGATATGACAAGTATACCTCCGGAGGTGATGACTCATAAATTAAATGAAGATCCACCGTACGTACCTGTCAAGCAAAAGAAGAGGAAGCAAGGTTCATTCAACAATCAAGTGATTCATGATGAGGGGGGCTTATTGTTACAAAGTCATGTCTTTTGGTTTGAAAAACGCTGGAGCCACATATCAAAGGCTGGTGACCAAGATGTTTCAAGAACACATGGGAAAGACTATGGAACTATATATTGATGATATGATAATCAAATCTGCACGAGCAGAAGATACAGATCATATTCAAAATCATTCAAATACTTTCAAGATCCTCCGCGGCTATAATATGAAACTGAATCAAGAAAAATGTGCCTTCAGCGTAGCTTCAAGTAAGTTTTTAGTTTTTCTTGTATCTAATAGAGATATTGAAGTAAACCCTGCATAGATCAAAGCTATTGAAGAAATTCCTGATATACTCATAAGCGAAAAAGAGGTACAAAGATTAACATGGAGGATAGAAACTGATGATAGGCTATAATTACGTATTTTAGTCGCTTATTACACTCTAATTTACTGCACTTTAATTGAGTTTGAGCTTTAATCGCTAGTGTTTTGCACTAATTGTGTGTTTTATGCCTTGTAGGAGTGATTCCGAGCTATATAGATGTTATGGAATGAATTCAAGTGATTTGGAGCTTTGAAGTCTGAGTAAAAGCGCAAGAAATTAAGCCAGGATTGTGTTCGGGGGTCAAATTTGATAGTTAAAACAAACGAAGACTCGAATAGGCATATTGCGCACTGTCTAGTAAAATGGACATAACTTTTTTCTCCGAACTCCATTTGGGCTATATAATATTTGGTTAGAAAGCTAACTCAAAGGGATACAACTTTATGTTTTACGATTTTCCAATTTCCGAACGTAACAGGGTGCAAAACGTGGTCGAAACCATGACCACGGACCAGGACGCGGGCAGAAGCAGAGTACTGGTAAATGACCGCGGTCGCGCCGCGTTTGGCCGCAACCGCGAGTGTCCAGGCGTGAAAAAAGGTTCCTTTTCGCGTAGGAGAAGGTATAATTGTTTGGGCCCGACCCTACTTGGTATATATACATAGAAAAATGGTATTTTGGAGAGATTGGACATATTTTAGACACAAAAAAGAGGCAAGAATCATTGTGAGAAGACAACAACAATTAGAGTTTTATATTTTCTTCCTTTGATATTTATTTTGATTATTATGATTTCCTTTGGGTTTTTATTATTCTTGAGTATGAGTATCTAACTTTTCTAATCTAAGGTTTTAGTGGAACCCGTTGGGATGAACTAATTGTGATATTAATATAGTTTTTTTGTTGTTGTTAATCTCTATTTGTTGAATTACGTTATTGTTGTAGTTGATTGAAGGGCCCTCAATTAGTTGTTCCTATTTATTATGTATCTACTTGATAGAGAGTGAATATTTATGTAGTTATTTGAACAACATCACTCCCAGAGTATAGGCGAGAGTCATAACCGAGGGTTTAGAGGTTGGATTAGAGATAACGATACCTCGGGTGCAATCTAAAGTGAACAGTAATACAAACTAGCTAGCGTAAATTGAGAGAATGCGTCTAGTAAATTATCATAATTACTTGAGAGATATTTATGATAACTGGAGTGTTCATGATTGATAGAGACAACTAAGTCAAAGCTATAGGAACTACACAAGAAAGAATTTCACTAACGGGGGAAACCATAACCTTAGACCTTTATTCCAATTGTTTACACCTTATTGTTAGTTAATCTTTAGTTTATTATTTCTGCTCAACTGTAGTATAAACAACACAAAGTGATATTCATAACTTTTGAGAAAGTTGATTATTGAGAATTTAGTACTCTAACAACAACATTTGATACATTAATTCCCTGTGGGATTCGGCTCTTGGCTAAATACTCAGATTATATTTGCAATGCCCGCTTAGTCTTTTATTAGACATAGTTGAGCGTGATCAAATTTTGGCGCCGTTTTTGGAGAATTAACGGTATTATCAATTGTAGTTGGAGGAAAATACAAAATTCTTAAGTGTAGTCAATTTTCCTTCACTTTCAATCTACACATTGGAATCTTCATGAACAACATGCTGCACTTGTTGCAGAATAAGGGGCTATTTTTAGGGTCGAACATTGAGGATCCTCTATCAGCTTGTCTCATGAACCTAGATGAAGCTAATGGAGAAAACTTGGTAGAGTGGGTACTTGCTCTTGAAGGCCAAGGCTTTTGGAAAAGGGAGCTCGAATTTGAGCCTTTGCACTTAGAGGTTAAAAAAAACTTCTCCATCCAAGGACATTGATGATACGTATTTAGTTGAATCTAGTGTTATTAGTGTTAAGGATGTTGACAATCCTAAAGTTTATGTAGTTGAGCGCATTGGTACACACTCCAAGCATTTTTCCACATTGTGTTTGGATGATGATATGAAAGTAGAATCATCCAAGTCACTTGAGGAGTCAAGGAATAAGGAACAAGAAGCTTACACTCTGGAATATTTCTTGCTAGATAGTCGGGAATACACATCTCTTCTAAAGGCCAAGAAGTGCAGAATACTAAATTATTTTATTGGGCCAGTCATATTTGTTCCACCACCCCATGAGCATGATCATAGAGCAGAATCAAAACTTGGGGTCCAATTCATAAGTTCAAAGTGGAGGCAGTAAGTGATTCACGTCGTGCCGCGACATTAAATCAAGCGCTTGTTGGGAGGCAACCCATCTTTACTGCTTTCTTTTATTATTATTTATTATTATTTTTGTATTATATTATTTTTGTAGCGTCGATTTTTTATTTTTTTAGGAGCATGGAAAGCAAAGCTATTGGAAGGATGCAACAACAAACCATTAGTTGAAACTAAGTGTGAGGTACCCACACGAAGGACCAGGCCTAGGAGAAGTCTGAGTACCCCATGAGATGCTAGTTCTTGGGCCTTTGGCCTACCGGGGAGTTTCTTTTGTCCTATTCTATGTATGGGTGTGCATTTGGGACAATGCACAATTTTAAGTGTGGGGTAAGGAGATTGTCTGTGTGACTTTCTATGCTCTTTTATTTCTGTTAGTTTAATTGAATTTTTTTTTTAAAACAGACAAGATTGGACTTTCCCGACGATGGATCTATTAGACAATTTTCTTGAGGGATTTAAGTCTAAAAAAAGAGAGATTTTCTTTTGTTAGGTAGTGTAACAATTCCCCTTAGTTTTTCTTTGTGCCACGGTTCTTTTCCAAGGGTTTTGTTTGAACTGGGTGTAGTTAGTTTTTTTTAGGAATAGGAGCTATTGTGTTGTGTTTTGAATTGAAGCAATATCTCTTGACTTTGTTATGCCTTGAGAATAGTGAGTACTTTGGTTGTGACGCTTAGGCTCAGTTTTTTGACTTTTGTATAAGTACCTTAAATTATATGATTTTAAATTTGCTTAACTACTTTGACTAGAGTTTCTTGATGAATCCAATCCTGAATGAGTTATGTGCCATGTGTGTGTGAGGTTTGTATATATTCTGTGCATTACATTTGATGCCTAGAACTTGCCCGGTGTGTTTGCAAAGCGAAATAGTAGTTTTGTTCAGTCTTGGAAGTGATATAGGCGTTTCTTTGTTGAGCCAGATATGTATATTGTACCCGCCTAATTATTATGTATCATAGTTAACCCCTTTGAGCATGTAATCATGTTTCTTTGGCAACCACATTACAAGACTTACCCAATTGTTTGAATGGACTATCTATTTGAACCTTTTACCCTCTCATGAGCACTTGAATTATTATGAACTGTGTAAAAGTTAAAATGTGGGGTGGTTGGTTTGACTTTTGAGTGAAACTAATGAAATAAGGAGAAAGGTGCACTGTTTTGAAAAAGTAAGAGTTACTTGGAAAAAAAAAGGAAAAAATAGTTGTATTGTTGTGAAAAAAATAATATTCCTTGACAAGTGGTGACTCTTGATGTAATTGTGCTTAAAGAAGTATAAGGTAAAATACATTGATGTGAAGGCGGAGTTTGGTTTGGCATAAGTATGGGGTTTTGAATGTTAAAGTATATGTATTAAAGTGCTTAGGGAGGTGTAGTCACTCTTATATCTAAATATATCCTACCCGTCCCGCAACCTACATTACAACTAAATAAAGTCCTACTTGATCCTAGACTGAATGAGCTCGATTAGTAGATTAGTACACTACGGGAAAGCCTATGGTGCATCTTTTGTGTCACGTGAATGTTATTTCTGAGAGTGAGTGAATTCTTTCTATCTTAAGTTCCTATGTGTTCTTAAATTTTATTGTGTGGAACTACTCTCTTTTGTTGTGTGAGGGCACTTGATTCATGAAGGAAAGGTAATGTCAGTGACCTCTATGTTAGAGTAAGTGGGTGAGCTGTGAATAATGCGTGGTACTTGTGATTCGGATTTTGAGGTGAATATGTTACGCTTTTGTGCTTAGTCTATTTTAAATATTCTTGGTGTGATGAGTTAGGAGAATTGCTTTAAAAAAAAGTCGTGTCTATATAAAGTGTAGTTTGATTGATCGAGGACGAGCAATGATTTAAGTGTGGGGTGTTGATGATAGGCTATAATTACCTATTTTAGTCGCTTATTACACTCTAATTTACTGCACTTTAATTGAGTTTGAGCTTTAATCGCTAGTGTTTTGCACTAATTGTGTGTTTTATGCCTTGTAGGAGTTATTCCGAGTTATATAGATGTTATGGAGTGAATTCAAGTGATTTGGAGCTTTGAAGTCTAGTAAAAGCCCAAGAAATTAAGTCGGGATCGTGTTCGGGGGGTCAAATTTGAGAGTTAAAACAAATGAATACTCGAATATGCATATTGCGCACTGTCTAGTAAAATGGACATACCTTTTTTCTGCGAATCCATTTAGGCTATATAATATATGGTTGGAAATCTAACTAAAAGGGCTACAACTTTTATGTTTTATATTTTTCCAATTTCCGAACGTAACAGGGTGCAAAACGCGGTCGAAACCACGACCACGGACCTGGACGCGGGCAGAAGCAGAGTACTGGTAAATGACTGCGGTCGCGCCGCGTTTGGCCGCGGCCGCGAGCGTCCAGACGTGAAAAAAGGTCCCTTTTCGCGTAGGAGAAGGTATAATTGTTTGGGCCCGACCCTACTTGGTATATATACATGGAAAAATGGTATTTTAGAGAGATTGGACATATTTTAGACACAAAAAGGAGGCAAGAATTATTATGAGAAGATAACAACAATTAGAGTTTTATATTTTCTTCCTTTGATATTTATTTTGATTGTTATGATTTCCTTTGGGTTTTTATTGTTCTTGAGTATGAGTAGATAACATTTCTAATCTAAGGTTTTAGTGGAACCCGTTGGGGATGAACTAATTGTGATATTAATATAGTTTTTTTGTTGTTGTTAATCTCTATTTGTTCAACTACGTTATTGTTGTAGTTGATTGAAGGGCCCTCAATTAGTAGTTCCTATTTATTATGTATCTACTTGAGAGAGAGTGCATATTTATGTAGTTATTTGAACAACATCACTCTCGGAGTATAGGCGAGAGTCATAACCAAGGATTTAGAGGTTGGATTAGAAATAACGATACCTCAGGTGCAATCTAAAGTGAAATGTAATACAAACTAGCTAGCATAACTTGAGAGAGTGCGTCTAGTAAATTATCATAATTACTTGAGAGAGATTTATGATAACTGGAGTGTTCATTATTAATAGAGACAACTAAGTCAAAACTATAGGAACTACACAAGAAGGAATTTCACCAACGGGGA
Organism: Nicotiana undulata; assembly: GCA_005239495.1. Taxonomy (NCBI): domain Eukaryota; kingdom Viridiplantae; phylum Streptophyta; class Magnoliopsida; order Solanales; family Solanaceae; genus Nicotiana; species Nicotiana undulata. The sequence continues at coordinate 134,944 of ML285966.1, forward strand.
AAACCATAACCTTAGACCTTTATTCCAATTGTTTACACCTTATTGTTAGTTAATCTTTAGTTTATTATTTCTGTCCAGCTGTAGTAGTATAAACAACACAAAGTGATATTCATAACTTTTGAGAAAGTTGATTATTGAAAATTTAGTACTCTAACAACAATATTTGATACGTTAATTTCCTGTGGGATTCAACTCTGGGCTAAATACTCAGATTATATTTGTAACGCCCGCTTAGTCTTTTATTATACATAGTTGAGTGTGATCAGCAGCTTTGGGAAGATTTATTTCCGAGTCTTTGGAGAAAAGTTTCAAATTCTTTTCAGTGCTAAAAAAGCAAAATCAGTTCGAGTAGACTGAAGAATGCCAACAAGCCCTCAAAAATTTAAAGGCATACTTGTCAAATCCTCCTTTGCTGGCTAAACCAAAAGATGGTGAAAGTTTATTTGTTTATCTCGCAGTTTCAAAAATGGATGTAAGTGCAGTTTTGATACGAGAAGACAAAGGTAAACAATCTCCATTTTATTATGTCAGTAAATCTTTGTTGGATGCTGAGACTAGATATCCTCATTTAGAAAAACTTGCTTTAGCATTAGTTATGGCATCTAGAAAGTTGAGACCTTACTTTCAATGTCACCCTATTTCTGTAATAACTGCATATCTTCCTCTAAGGAATATTTTGCATAAACAAGAATTGTCAGGTAGATTAGCCAAGTGAGAAATAGAACTCAACGAGTATGATATCATGTACCAACCTAGAACCACAATAAAATCACAAGTTTTAGCATATTTTAGCACAAAATAGTTCCTGAAGTAGAAAAGGAACTACAAATATCCGCTGGATCTAATCCAGGTACGTGGACTCTATTTACTGATGGCTCCTCGAATGTTAAAGGAGCAGGTTTAGGTATTGTTTTAATCTCACCTTCAGGAGAAAGTATAAGACAAGCAATTAAATGTTACCTCATTACTAACAATGAAGCAAAGTACGATGATGTTGTTGCAGAGTTAGAACTGACACAAATACTCTCTATAGAGCAAATCGTAACTAAAAATGATTCTCAGCTGGTAGTCAACCAGATGCAGGGGACTTACATAGCTTGAGAGGCACGAATGCAACATTATTTGGAAAAGGCACGAGAATTGATAAGGCAATTCCAATCACGGAAGATTGTGCAAATACCCGTGGACTATCTGTATTGCTAGAAAATAAATAATACACGTGGAACTATATGTGGCTGACAGAGCATGATACGTGGATCACTAAGAAGATAAAAACTGGAGTGTTACAATTAAAAGATGTACGAGTTACAAGAGGTACGAGCAAATCACTCACGAGATGAAAGGACGCATATGCTCGAGCCTAAATTGTTCAATGAAGAGACACAGACGGAATGAATCAAGACGGTAAAAAGGGAAGATTCACGAACCTCCAGTTAATGAGGAAGGAGAATCAGAATCGTTACAGAATCTTCACGTACAGTTACGATTGCCAATTATAACGATACATTAATATCATTAATGCTCATAATGGTTTAGCCATAAAAGGAAGAAAACATTATATTTGTAAATCCCCATATAAGGGAAGAGAATTTCACTTGTAAGGACACGTTCTCACTTATATTGGAATACAACTATTTTCTTTTGCTCTCAATCAATTATTTCAATATTTCTTGTCACGTTTATTTCCTTTCATATAATTGAAAAAGTACGGAATTTCTTGGTTATCAGTAACCTGTGTTCTTCTAAAAATAGGCTTTGACCGAGAATTTTATTTTTTGGTTAAACACTTCCGACCACAATTCTTGGCAATTCTGAATAGCCCACGAGATAATATTATTTTTTGGGTTCGTTGCTAGACGTATGAATTCTTTCTAATTGAATTAATATTTTAAATTTTATCATATGGAAATTATACAACTTTATTAGTGGAGATTTCTTGTTTTGTGTGCTTTGGTGCTATTTTTGACCTGATTTTTATGGAATTGGACTTTCTCGTTGTGGTTCTTGGCTGCTCCATGATCGGATGTTTCTTTAATTTTTAACCAGCAATTGGGATTGTTATCTAAATAGCCGGCCAAATTCATTGTATATTTTTTCTAGTCACAGTTATATATATATTATATATATTTGTTAGTTATTTTTAGTTTAATAGATTAGGTAGACGATTATTAGGTTAATTCTTCGATGAATATTTCATTTTTGCTGAGTGGCACAACCCCACTTGTACTGCTGAATATTTCATATTTCATTCTTCAATTAATCTATGTTAGTCAAAGAACCCCACTTGTACTATTGACCCTAAAACTAATATTACTTTCAGTTAAATATGCTATTAAGCTGTAAGTACCTTATTATGATCAGCAAAGTGGAGCCTAGTACCAGATTTGACGGCATATTTAAAGCTACATTACTTTTACAACTGGAAATCCCCAGGCCAGGGTCAGTGGGAGACAATCTGCACATGCAACTCTTCCAAATGCAAGAGGCACAGGCAACTGCTTTGCTAAGGGGGAAAAAAGTGAGTCTGCACCGACGGAATTCAAAATTTAAACGCTATGAGTTTTGAATTAAGGATTGAGTAGGTTCTCATCTTTACTTATTTTTGCATGTATAGATAGTTCATTCAGGAAATACTGGTTCTGTTGAACCCAAAAATCCGATGATGAGTTAGGACACCAAAACACAAGGCTGATTTTCCTCAGATTATATATTGATACTACCAAAATCTTAAACGTGCTGTGTATAGTCGAACATACACAACCATGCCAGCATTTTTGCCAAGACACAGCCACCACTCACCAGATCCAGCGCCAGCCAGTGTCAGCAAAAATCTAGCATACCTATACCAGAATAAAATAAAATACAAATTAACAAGAAAAAGAAGAAAGGAAACGAAAACTGGTGAGAGTTGGTATACAAAGCAATAGATTCATCATAGTATTGACCCTTCTCTTAACTCATCAATTTTGGTAGTTTTTATATAAGTAAAACAAAATCAACTTTCAACTGCTCATACAAATATTTAAGATTACAGGTGATATCATGAGCACAATTCTAGCACTATTTATTCCATAAAGGCGGCACTTCCATTTAATCCCTTTAAAATGTTGAAATATCATCAGATAACTTCATGACTTAAATCCACAAAGTCGTTTCTCTTTTCTCTTCCCTCCCTCTCCCTCCTAATACTTTTAAAGTGAACAAGCAAACCATGAGATAAACTCTATAATAGTAACTTGAAAATGCTGGAAAGAGAGAAGAAAGAGCAAAAATAAATTCTGTACAAATAACATGAATTATCTAAGTTTTGAATTTGTATTGAACTGAGCCACTTTGAACTAGCAGAAGAGTGACGAGTACACTAAACAATTATTACAGATTTCCTACTTGCACTATTTACAACCCCAATTCTGAGTGTGTTAGCTCTGAAACTCCCAGGTATATATTTCTAGATCCATTTTGAAAGAAGCTCCATTGAGTATAAAAAAGAATTTGAATGGCCTGTGTAGAATAATCAAAGCTAAACGAATCTCGTTTCTCAAGTATCAATAACTTGCTTATCGTTACCATCACCAATTGATGAACGATTTTCACTAGAATCAACTTCATTTACCCTACTTCCTTGCCCGACATCGTTCTCACCATCCTCGGATACTGAGCTAATATCCATCTCCTTTTCTGGACTTTCAAGTTGCACGCACTCAGCAACTGCGTCCTGCACGGAACTATTATTTTCTGAATCGAGGCTTTTGTTCGATGGAGTCAAGTCTCCTTTCCTTACCACATTGAAGACAATACCGCTGTTGGTCCTTTCAGGCTGCAGAAGGTCACCTTCGCCTACCATAATGCTTGAACTACTCGCAGGGACCCTATAACTGAAATCTCTTTGATCGAATTCGGTATCTGAACTTCTATCAGGTGTTGTTACTCTTGGGCTTGGGGAGAAATGGTCCCTGCCTGCCATCTGAGGAACAATATTGTTGAGGTCAATAGTCAATCCTCTGTTCAATCGCGAACCGATTTCCAAGTTCTGGACAAAGTCAATAAACTTATCAGCTGATGTCGTCCTCATCAAAGGACCACCCGATCTTGTCCAAGAATTAAGGTCCACATTTTCCGGCTCACTGTCACTACCATCATGTGCATTCCGGTGTGTTCGCCAATTACGGTTAACATGCGCCCCCGAACCACTGCCTCCTTGATGATGTGAAGCAGCAACATCCGCAAGAAAATCTTCGAGGGAGCCTGTTGAATTCTCTCGTGCAATGCAATTCCAAGAAGGAATTCTTCTGGAAGCGTTAAATCTAACAGTGCTTGCCAAGCCATGTGAAGCAGCAGCTGCTCTCTCGGCACTCCTTTTCAGTCTACGCATGTGGTTCAGTATAGCAACACATTCATCAAGTGCAAGCTCAATTCCACAGTTTGCTTTCATGGCTGAGAGTTTTTCCCAAGTGCACCTTCTTCCTTGATTTGCTGCCTTTTGCAGCTCCAGAGTAGACGGGTTCTGTATGATTTTTGAGTACTGTATCACAAACAAAATTTGGAGAAAAGGTCAGTTATCAAGCCAACCAACAGTTCTTCATAGTAGAACTTATTTTGAAAAAGACAAAAATATTCATATGAACTTGGCATGATTTGAAAATTCTCAACTAGAGTTCCACAAATTTGGGAACGGAAAGCAACTTTTAGACATTCACAGCAGAATCAGCTTAGACCAGATATGATATTTACCAAATAGCCTAAGGATAAATAGCTAATTAAGAGGGTTTAAATTATCAAGTTTAAACCTTCTTGAATAAGCTAATTATGACGGTTAAAAAGCAGGGTGTGTGTGTGTGTGTGTGTGTGTTTAGATTAGCAAATGCTTTGACCTGAAAATATACAGAATAAACTACTAGTCAACCAGAGCATTTAACATTTCCACTAGTGTTTTCAGTTCCATCGAGGCGATTATTTCCTATTCCATTCAACAGTATAGCAATCACAATATTTCTCAATTACACGAGTCGAATTGCTGGTCACTCTGTAAGTTCAATGGGCTTTGTATTATAGCCATCAAAAAAGAACTTGTATTTTAGTTGCGAAAAGAAAAATTGCTCGTGGACATACCTGAGCTAGAGTGGCAGGCATTACTACAGTTACGTCACCCTCCCATTCTTGAGCAAAAAGCTTTGCTAATCCTCCCAAAGGAAAACCAAGTTCTAATACCTGATTGCATCTATGCTTCACCTCCATTTCAGTAAGTTGAGCAAGCTGCATGGCCAAATACTTGATGTTACAATGGCTCTGCTTAAATCTTTGTAAAAAAAAAACACATAACAGCAGAGCTTGGGGCATGCAAGGATAAGTTATGAACTAGCAATTATTAGTTACAACCACCAACGAGGACTACACAGCCTAAGCATTTGATGTCTAAACTCTAAACCGTAGAACTGAAACTGATTATACCTTGCGAAGATGTGATCAGTTGGTCCATGGAACAACGGCAATTTGGTAGGGTAGATTTATATTACATTCACAGACTAATTCTGTTACTCTAGCACCTAAAATATAGTAAAGAGCATCAACAGATGAATCTTGCTTGATTACATTTTCACCACCACTTTGAGCTGCATACTGATAGATAAATTTTCCAAGAAAAAGATCATTTATTAGCAAACTGATTACTGTGATTTACACGAACCCTATCCAGCATATGATTCAGCAAATGATTCCTTAAAGTTAGTCACGTCACCAATTTCGGTAGATGCTTGAAGAATTAATGACGGAGTAAGACTAGCTCCTTCTCAGAATAAGATTGAAGTCTAACTCCTTATAAAAAATAAAACAGAATAAGGCTTACTGCGGTTAGGCCTGAGCTATACAGCCCCTACCTATAGTTACAGAGTAGATTACTAGCTAAAACTAACTCAAGATACAACAATAGCCGAAAGCATTGTACAGTGCTCTAAAATTCTGTTGCAATGACACAAATACATGTACAAGAGATAGAGGAAGCATCAGCAAAGAGATCAAGACCATATCAACGGAAATAGAAGTCCATACCTTGGCAGCAAAGTTGCCTCCATAAGCTCTTACAAACTCTTTGATCCTTAGTAGTGGAGCAATATGCGGATTTGCCTGGCTCACAATGAAGTGATTGACGTTGAAGAGTTCCTTTAGCTGCATCATTGGCAAATCAACCTCCAAGCTACCATCCCTCCACCGACGAGCAGATGCACCAGAAGCGGCATCAGGACCCAAATGAAATGGTGGGTGATACGGAACAAGATCTCCACTTCTATCCTTTGCCATAAGTTCTTGAGCTTCGAAGAGACCAGGAAAGGCACAAGAAGCGGTCACAGCACTCCATATAACAACATGAGGTGAAGTCAAGTAGTTCAAGCATCTAGGAGGTTCATGTTTCCTAGGCGAGCAAACAGTAATCCCCAGAACTCTACCAGTCATGTCATAGGCTTCTTGGAAAGTAAGATTATTGGTGAGATTACGTAACAACACCTGCAGCTGTCTGATCTCATGTACAGCACCCTGGGTCATGACCCTCTTGAAAATAGTAAAAATCCCACCCAACTGATCGAAAAATTGCAAAGAGTGCCAGGAGTCCTCGAAAAAACTCTGGAGCTCAGGCCAAGATCGAGTTGCAACAATGGAGCACATAATCGAGCCGACACTTGAACCAGCAATTATCCGTGGCATCAGCTTGTGTTCTACAAGTGTTTTCACCACACCCACATGGAAAGCTCCTAGAGAGGCACCTCCACTTAGAAGCAAAGCTGTCCTACCAAAGGCATGTCTTGTTTCATGCATGAAAGCAAGCTTCTCTTCCAACAGAAGCTCCTCTGAATCAGAGTCGCATACCATTCTCAACTGAGTTGAAACCTCATCAATATATTCCTTAATAAGTCTAGGCACGTGAAGTCTTCCCTTGTGAAGTTCTGGATTGCACATATTACCAAGATTCCTAACAAGGTCAGCTCTCATACAGAATATGATATCCCTCAGAGAACCCTCTTGCCTACGATGTCGAAGCTCTTGGAGTTTATTTCGAACTAATTCTACATCATAAAGATCTGCCTCATTCATTTTAGGGGTCTCTTTATCTAGCATCTTGGCAGCATGAGCCCACTCCTCATAAGTCAATGCAGATCTCATCATATTCCTCCAAAACTTCCTCCTATAGGCCATCTCAGCCTTGATTTTTACATTCGTGTATCGCCTCAACAAGAAGGCGAGAAGCGTTACCAATGCCAATATCCCTTGTGGATTACGAGGGTGCAACCATGAAATCAAGGGTGTCAAGTAGTATGACAAACCGTTCTTGAACTTGTACAAGTAATATATCAAGAAATGAAACAGGTGATGCCTCAACTGTGAAATTGATTTGCAGAACAACACCCTAAAGGCGATTGTTCGACCCAATATCGTAGTAGGTCCAATCGAAAAGAAGTCAATAGTAGCCTCATTACTTATATCCATCTCAATGAAAAGGGAGACTAATCCTAGAGGAGGTTTCTCAGCTAAAACTTAAAGAGAACCCAATATACAGATACCTAAAATTCTAAGCTAAAGGTTATTCACAAGATTTTGCACTACCTTCTGAGTATCAAGGAAAATGAAAAGGATTAAATTTTTGACAATAGGGAAAACAAAGGTTATTCACAGGATTCAAGGTGCAAGAATCAGAACTAGATCAAAGAAAAACCTTAATTTAGGAAAGTTACAGAAAGATAGTCCCCAGAATTAGCCTTTTCTTTGTGCAATTATAGCAATTCAGCGCAGAGACCGACGCAAAAATGCACAAATCAACCGACAAAAGAATCCTCAATACCCCCAAAAATCAGTTTTGAGATTCAATTTTTTTGTAACCCACAAAATCAATGTCTAAAGGGGTTGTAGGAATCAACCAGCAAAACTACAAATTTTCATAAAGTTAATGTTTCTTCCTTAAATATTACAGAGGGACCAATAAATCAAGAAGGTGATACAATAATTAATATATCACCGAAATGGCAGAGATGGATTTAATAGAAACATAGGGATTCGGAAAATAGAAAAAGTCAGAAGTTTGGATCAGATAACGATATGGTTAAAACTGACGTATGATATGTATGGATAGGCACGATTGAATATATTATTTTTATTACTAAAAATTCAATTCTATTTTAAAAAATAATAATATTCAATTCCCTACTTTAGAATTCTGCAGCACACACAAGCTGTTCTGGCCTTTAGCAATGAAATTTATTGAACCTAATATTTTTAAAGCGAAGATGGGCAAGTATTTAAATATATGTAATGAATTTAGAATAGATATATTGTAATCAATACGCAATAAGAGGTGAGACTGGTTTTGCATGTTTCATCCTTTTCTCCTTTTTCAATATGAATATGGTTTTGATGTTGGAGAAAGGATGAGAAAAGGTTGTATGATATTTTGGAGTAAGTTTTTGACATGGGAATGGAGGTTTGTTGCGTTCAAGAAAAGAGGTTGCTGCTTGTTGCTTGTTGCTTGTTGCTTGTTGCTTATATGAGGCACAGATGTAACTCTAAATTTTGTTCATTCAAATTCAATATTTTTTATAAGATATATATAATAAAAATTATTAAAACTTAATAAGTATTAAATTCAAACTCGTTATTTTACAGATACGATGAGTTTAATATTAAAAATATATTGAACTTTATTATGAGGGGAGTTGGAAGGTTGGTGAAGCAATTTTTTAGGTTGGTGGTGAATGGGGATTATGTTGACAAATAGGAAAAGGAATAACGACAACATAGCAGTATAATTCTAGATAGTGTGCTTTGGGGAAGGTAGTATGTAGGTAGATGTTACCCCTACCTTTGTGGAGGCAAAGAGATTGTTTCCAATAGACTCTCGGCTCTGGCAAACATATGTACCACAATAATAACAAGAAACAAAACGGGACAACATCGAAAAACCATGTAAAATCAGCATACACAACAAGATAGTAATAATAATAATAATAATAATAATAATAATAAAGGTATTCAAATAAGCCTACTACCAACCAAATGCGAGAGTACATACTATTACCACCCGTATGAATAATCTAGACTACCTAACCTACTATCCTAATCTTCAACCTCCTCACCTTCTTATACGGGTTATGTCCTCGGTCAGCTGTAGTTGCGCCATGTCATGCCTAATCACCTCACCCCAACTCTTCTTCGGCCTACCCCCACGTCTCCTAAGGCCCTCCAATGCCAACCTCTCACACCTCCTTACCGGAGCGTCTGTGCTTCTCCTCACATGTCTAAACCATCTAAGACGTGTTTCCCGCACCTTGTCGTCAATAGGGCCACACTTACCTTGTCCTGAATAACTTCATTTCGAATCCTATCTAATCTGGTGTGCCCGCACATCCACCTCAACATCGTCTCTGCTACCTTCATCTTCTAGACGCAAGAGCTCGTGGCTGGCCAACACTCAGTCTCATACAACATAGTCGGTCTGTTCACCGCTCTATAAAACATACCTTTAAGTTTTGGTAGTACCTTCTTGTCACACAAAACAATGAAAACAAGTATTCATTTCATCTATCTCGCCCCAATACGATGTGTGAAATCTTCATCAATTTCCCGTCCCCTTGTATGATATACCCAAAATACTTTTTAAAAAAAACCTCCAATGACTTGTGAATCCAACCTGTGCTTCATTTTGTAAAAGGCTCCCTTTGTGATGACCCAAAAGGTCATCTTATGTAATTTAAGCCTTATCTGTGTTCCGAGGCTCTGAGAGTCTCCGTTAGTCTCACCTCGTTATGCGTGCGTAGCCCGGACGTGTATCCGGGAAGCTATTATGTGAAAAGTTGATGAAAAATGAGTTTTTGATAATTAATGAATGAATATAGTTGACTTTGGTCAACATTTCTGGCAAACGGATCCGGACCCATGATTCGACGGTCCCGGAGGGTTCGTAGGAAAATATGGGACTTGGGCATATGCTCGGAATCGAATTCCGAGGTCCCAAGCTCGAGAAATGAATTTTTAAAAGAAATTATTTTCTGAAAATAATGAAGGAATAAGAAAGCGAAGAATTATGTGAAAACAGTGTTACCGAGCCCGTATTATGGTTCCGGAGCCCGGAACAGGTTTATT
>ML285968.1:0-41397 GCA_005239495.1 Nicotiana undulata
GGATTTCGGGTCGTGACAAGTTGGTATCAGAGCACTAGGTTGCTTAGGTCTCACAACTCACGGGCAAACTTGGTAGAGTCTGACGTATCAATGATAGGCCGATTAGTTAGCTAATCATGAGATTTCTTACCTCGTATAGAACTATATCAAGAGTAGGACTCCCCTACTATATAAAGAGGTCTGATCATTTCTAAAACACATTATTTTTACGCGACATAAAGCAATATACTGTCATTTTCTAGCTTTTATTATCTTGTTACTCTGTTCATACATCAGTTGAAATATCTTTGGTTCAAGCGTAACTGAACTCGAGGGCCAAAGCTATTAGATTCTTGTGGTTTGCATTTATTCTTTTATCGTCAATTTCAATATTAATATTTTCTCTTAATTTGCACCAAGTTATATCACGTATCCTTAAAACCGCGTATAAATTCAATTGTTATCCAATTTTAGGGTAAACCGTAATAAACTTACCTATAGCAAAAAAAAAATGTTATTACTGAAATGATAAAAAAAGGTGAGAAATAGTAATGAATTATGTAAATTAAGACGTTCTATAATAAATTAAATAAGAAAATTAAAAAATAATAATACTAGTAGCGAGCAAAACTCTAATATCTACTTACAGTGAAAATAAAGAGAGTCAGAACTGTAATAAATATGTAAAGAACTTCCCTGTTTCTACTTTAATGAATTCAAAATTACATGACATTATTAAAATTATATGTAAAACCTTAAATGAGAAAAATCTCTTTAAATGACATGGTGGCAAATACGAAAAAAGAGATAGAGATAGTGTGAGAAAATTTATTGTTTGAATTGATTCAAGTATACAACAACAACAACTACTCAGTAAATTCCCACAAAGTGGGATTTGGGGAGGGTAATGTGTACGCAGACCTTATCCCTATTCCGATAGGACAAAGAAGCTGTTTTCAATCGACCCTCGGCACAGGAAGAAAGAGATAGAGATAGTGTGATAAAATTTATAGTTTGAATTGATTCAAGAATAAAATACAATAAATAAATACCTAAAAATATCATTCATAGATTTATACAATTGAAGAATTGTGAATAATGGAATAAACTTTAAATAAAAACTATTAGGAGTATTGTGTGTGTATATATATATATATTACAAAGTCATATTAGCATGTAATAAAGAAAAATAAGTAATATAAAAATTATTCAAAGACCATATGATTCGCTTCATTTGATTTCTTATTAGGTACATTGTATCGAAAAATAGACGGTTGAATTTTTGTTAAGCCAATATAATCTAATATACTCAAATAAGATATAATTTTTCACGATTAATTTACTTTAATACAAATTGTGCAATCGCGCGAGTGCGAATACCAGTAATCAAAAACAGCTTGAATATCAATAGAAGAATAATGCAGACAACGACGTATATAACATAGAATTTCTAGCATTTAGCAATGAAAATTGAATAGGCAAGAAATCCAACTTTCTTTCAATTGAAGTATTTCTAAAAATAGAAAACTCTTAACAGCAAGGTTGAACGAATCTCAGGACGTCCTTGCTTATGTTTCAAAGTCTTAAATTAGGACTTACGAGAAGTTGATATCTTTTACTTTTCTCCTCCTAAGTTATTAATTTCTATAAGTGGAAGGGATTAGTTTGCTAAAGTAAGCATCCATTACTAATCGAGCTTAATCCAAAAGTTTTGACCCTTTTTGAATAACCAATTGGTTTAACTTAAGAAAATTCAAATTCTCTAATATTTCTTATTTAATTACAAGTGAATAGCAAGGGGATTAATTATATGTATATCGACTTTTTCTTGGTCAAAATATTGAATGTCCAAAAAGTGTTTGCTCCTTGTTTTTTAGCAGATTTCTGGAGCAATTAGGTCATTTACTTAATTAGGATTGTGGCATGTTCAGTTATGATGTGCTTATTGTGTTCACTTGATATTCAGATTAGATGGTCAGTCCATTGTGGTTGGCGGTCATGGCCTTACGAATTTAATTTGAGTCATGATATATACAACATGTAAACCCTTGTCGAAGTGATCTTGTTTTTTCTCCGAAGTTTAATCCTTAAACTCCGTTTTATAATACCTATATAATCACTACACAATACGTATGCGACCACTAATCTATATCTATACTATATTAAAAGTACGAAGGTCCTTAGTGAAATGTCGTTCGCTTTTTTTACCCTTTAAAAAATAGAGTTTGCACAGTACAAAATAGTCATTTCATTATTTTGCTAATATTTAGAAATTTGAAATCAACTAAAAATCTTGATTATTGAATTTTTCCTTATTTAAAATATATAGAAAACCCTAATATTTAGGACAAATCCATTCGTTTAGGTAAAGAAAATGTTTACATGCGTGTACAAAAGCACTAAATTAAATGCAATGCAATATGTTTTTATCCTGGAGGAAAACACAAAATTTATTGAGATTATTTTCCAAAAACTCTTCAACTAACATAAGAACATTATTCATAAGGAGTCACAGGGAACTGCCGTAAATATGTTATTTGTTCAACTTTTCATCTTCGTCCTTTCACATTTATAAATAGCTTAGCTAAGGAAAAACACGAAGTTTCGTGAAGGAATCATAAAAGCCAATTGAAATTCTTCGTTATTTTTTCTTATATTAGTACAACATTTGTCATTTTTAGACTTATTGGCATTTTTTTTCTAGGAGCTATATATGTCCAGCCTTTCATTTTCAAGTCTCTCAACGACCAAAAGACTCAATATTAATATGTGGAGCAGGAGCTTTTCCTCCGTAGAGTTAACTAAACGGATTCAATATTTATCAGGAACTTTTATGTTTAATTTATTTTATAACTTAAATATATTTAGTAAATGTGACTCATGAAAATTATCTATTTATTGATATGGGTACACGCGTAAACTAAGACTAATTTTTAAAAAAAAATTATATTTATTGAAACGGGATACACGCGCGTATCGTAAGTCTAGTAATCAAAATATATATATAAGGTATAAATGTGTGTACGAGTAAAATGGGGGCAGAGTCTTCCCCGATTCTCCAATAAGAAAACAAATGAGAAGCACGACACGACATGATTATTGTATACGATCGAAATGAGGCATACCCAATTTCATTGGCAGGGGAGTTACCTCGAAGGTAGCTTCGTAATAGATCTGGCTCGAGCTCGAAGATAAGAACATCAGACCTGGAGATCGAACTGTTCGTTGAGATCAAGGCCAGCAATAATCGAGACCAAGCATGACTGACTTCGAGTAAGGCGTAACAACGGAATGGCGAGATATCAGGAACCGGTCGAAGATCACGACGGAAATCCCGAAACAAATCAAATCAAAGCGGTTATTGATGCCAATCATGGGATTTACTTCCGTTATTAGAGTTGTACCATATTTAAGATTCATCTATTATATAAAGAGGGATCCCATTCATTTGTAAACATATTAATCATAATCACTCTTCACTGAAAAGAATACAGCTCTTAATCTTCTTCGGGAGACTGGAAACATCATTTCTTTCTTTATTTACTTATGTTCGTCATTTCTCATCACTGTTGTTCCATTAATCTTTACCGTTATCATTACCCCCATCTCAAGACTATCTCGAATCAAGGTCGCAACACTTCTTTCACACTGGTTTGATTTATTTTATGTCCAATTCATCTATTTAATTCATTATTTATCAATTGGTATTGGATTAAGTCATGTATCCTTAAAACCACAATATAAGTTTACTTGTTACTCGATTTTTAGAGTAAACAGTTTGGCGCCCACCGTAGGGCTAAGGATAATAGTGATTATGATAAAACACACTATTTTACGCTTGTTTTTGTGAAGAAGTTTTGCTTTCAGGTTAAAACATGTCAAACACACAAAACACATCCACACACGGTGACAATGGCCTCGGACTGCACGGGAAAAACGAAAATGTGGTTGCTCCAGGAGTCGAGGTGCCACAGGGTAATCTCGGGGGAGAACCAGTTGCCAATCCAGTCGATGTCAGTTCGTGCGTTGCCCTAAATGCGGACCTAGGCACATATCTCGATGGGAGTATACGTAGAGAAGGCCGATCTAGTGTCCAAGGAACACAGGGTAGAGGAGACGAAGGAGTCAGTCTCCAAGTGATATTCGAGATGCTTCAGGCTCCGCAAGCCGCTATTGCTCAGTTACAAAATCAACATAGAGCCCCGAATAGGTTCGAGCCTAAAATTACTCGCCGTACAGCTCCAGTACTGGAAAGGTTGAATGGTAACGAATCGCAGAGTGATCCTGCGGTAATGAAAATGCTCGAGGAGCTCACCAAAAGAATTGAATCAGGGGAGAGGAAAATCGAAGCCAACGAAAAAAAAGTGGAGACATACAACTCCCGAGTTGATAAAATGCTGGGGGCACCGCCAATCTTAAAAGGGATGGATTCGAAGAAGTTTGTACAAAAGTCATTTCCTCCAAGTGCGGCTCTGAAACCTATTCCAAAGAAGTTTCGTATGCTAGACATATCCAAATACAATGGGACCACCGATCCCAACGAGCATGTTACTTCATATACATGCACCATCAAGGGTAACGATTTAGAGGATGATAAAATTGAATCTGTGATGTTGAAAAAGCTCGGAGAGACCCTTTTCGAAGGGAGCAATAATTTGGTATCACAACTTGCCACCAAATGCCATCGCCTCATTTTCCATGTTAGAAAATTCTCCCGTAAAGGCACACACCGGGGGCCTGGGGCCATAAAGGTCACAACAAGGAAATCAGACCTTTTCAAGCTAATACAAAGGTATAATTAAATACTGAGGGAGTTCGTGTCTCGATTTCAAATAGAAATCTGGCCACCGGTCACAGATGATTAGGCCGTTAAAGCTTTCACCCAAGGGTTGAATGAACGGAGTTCGATAGTGCCACGTTAGTTGAAACAAAAATTGATCGAGTATCCAACTATAACTTGGGCAGATGTACACAATCGATATCAATCGAAGATCAGGGTCGAAGACGACCAACTAGGAGCCTCTTCCAGTTCAGTACATCCAAATTGATCGACAGGTAAAAATCAGAGGGACGCCGACAGGGATCCAATGTCGAACAAAGACCAATACCAACCATATATCGCAGATCAAAGGAAAAATGGTCCAGGACGCAATTCCGCCCGGCATGATCGAAGAAGTGATCGAGGACAGAGTTCTCGAGGAATTATGAGCAAAAGTGGTTTTGACAAGTATGCCGATCCCACAGAGGCACCTCACTTATCGGAATATAATTTTAGCATCAACGCATCAAGCATTGTATCGGCAATCGGAAGGATCAAATACACTAGGGGATCCAGACCGATCCTTCCTAAAGAAACCCAGATTTGATGTGCAATTATCATGGCATGCATGGTCATAGGACCGAGGATTGAAGGAAATTAAGGGAGGAAGAAGCCAGTCTATTCGACAAGGGCCACCTTCGAGAGTTCCTCAGCGATCGAGCCAAGAATCATTTCAGGGAAAGGGAAGCCAATATAAATAACGAACAGGAAGAACCCCAACATGTCATTTATATGATCATCGGTGGAGTCGACGTTCCACAGAGACCCAAATTCAAACGCACAAAGGTATCAATCATTAGGGAGACACGAACCCGAGATTATGTGCCCGAAGGCACCTTATCATTCAACGATGAAGAAGTAGAAGGCATTTCTCAGCCCCACAACAACGCTTTGGTAATTTCTATCTTATTAAATAAAGTTCAAGTTAAGTGTGTTTTAGTGGATCCAAGTAGCTTGGAAAACATCATCCGATCAAGGGTCATGGAACAACTCGACCTACAGGATCAAATCGTGCCTACAACTCGAGTCTTAGACGGCTTCAATATGGCTAGTAAAACAACCAAAGGGGAAATTATCCTACCAGTGAACGTGGCTGGAACTATTCAAGATACCAAGTTCCACGTAATCGAGGGCGACATGAGGTACAATGCCTTGCTTGGAAGTCCTTGGATCCAAAACATTAGGTCAGTCCCCTCGACCCTCCACTAGATGATGAAATTCCTGACGTCGGACGGTGTAGAAACAGTGTACGGGAACAACATGCTATAAAGGAAATGTTTGCGATCGATGAGGTAACAGCGATATCAACGTTGTCAACCTCGGAAAAGTCAAGCATGAAAGGTAAACAGGAATCCAAATAGCAATCATCGCCACCAGCCTCGACTAAATCAGGGGAGCAGGAGATAGAAGAAGAAGAGGAGGATTTTCTGACCCCTCGAACTTTTGTTGTTCCCGAAGATTCTGACGCCACCAAATCAACGGTCGAAGAGCTGTAGCAGGTTATACTGATCGAGTACCTACTCGAGTGAAAGGTATACCTTGGAACAGGATTAACCCCCCGAACTCAAGGAAAAGCTTATTTAATTTCTTATTGATAACATAGATTATTTTTTCTTGGTCCCATTTAGACATGACAAGGATACCACCGGAGATAACAACGCATCGACTAAGCCTAGAACCTAAGTTCAGACCGGTGAAGCAAAAGAGAAGACCCCAGTCCGAGGTAAAACACACATTCATCAAGGACGAGGTAACCAAACTTCTCAAAATAGGGTCCATTCGGGAGGTAAAATATCCCAAATGGTTAGCCAACGTAGTCGTAGTCCCTAAGAAAGGGAACAAACTTGTGTGTAGACTATAAGGATTTGATCAAGGCATGCCCAAAGATTCTTTTCCACTGCCTAACATCGATCTCATGATTGACTCCATGGCCGTCCACGAGATCCTTACTTTTCTCGATGCCTATTTCGGGTACAATCAAATTCAGATGAAACCGAAAGATCAAGAAAATACTTCATTTATCACCAAGTGCGGAACATACTGTTATAATATAATGCCCTTCTGGCTAAAATATGCAGGAGCTACTTACCAACTCCTAGTAAATAAAATATTCGAAGAACAAATAGGTAAGTCAATGGAAGTGTATATTGATGACATGCTAGTTAAGTCCATGCACGCAGAGGACCATTTAGCTCATTTGCAGGAAACGTTCAACATTCCGAGGAAATATAACATGAAGCTCAACCCCCAGAAATGTGCTTTCATGGTCGGTTGGGGCAAGTTCCTTGGCTTCATGGTGTCGAATCGGGGGATCGAGATCAACCCCGATAAAATCAAGGCCATGGAAGACATCACCGTCGTGGATAGTGTAAAAGTCATACATAGGATGACTGGTCGGATAGTTGCTTTAGGCCGATTCACCTCGAGGTCATCGGATCGAAGCCACATATTTTTCTGTCTACTCACAAAGAAGAACGATTTTGCCTAGACCCCAGAATACCAACATGCATTAGAGGAATTGAAGCGATACATATCGAGCCCACCACTGCTTCACACGCTGAAGGCAGATGAGAAACTTTACTTGTACTTGGCAGTATCAGAAATTGCAGTAAGTGGTGTCCTAGTTCTAGAAGATCAAGGTACGCAATTCCCTGTTTATTACATAAGTCGAACCTTAGGAGAAGCAGAAACTAGATATCCACACTTAGAGAAATTGGCACTTGCACTGATAAGCGCTTTTAGAAAGTTAAAACCATGCTTTCAGTGTCACCCCATATGCGTATTAACCACTTACACACTTCGTAATTTATTGCACAATCCTGGACTGTCGGGTCGATTGTCCAAATGGGCCGTCAAACCCAGTGAGTACGATATCAAATATCAACCCCAAACGGCCATAAAGTCTCAAATTTTAGCGGACTTGATAAGTAGGGATCTTAACCTATTATTTGCTCTCTTCTACTTGTGTTGTAGGCCAAAAATGCTTGAAGGTATTTCTGGAATCAAATGAAATATGCTTTCTTGCAGAAATTGTTCAAAATGAGCCAAAGGAATCAAAATCAACTCACAAAGGAGTCAAAAGTTGAACAAAAACCAAGACTGGGCAAAGAGGTCAGAAGTGCGGACCGCACAAATATTGTGTGCCCGCAAAATCTGTTGTGCGACCGCGATCAAAAGTATGCGGTCCGCGAAAGGGAGATTTAGAGAGTTGCAATTTCAAGCTATATGATGAGCGCGAACCGCACCAGAAATGTGCCGCCGTGAAAGTCCATGTGTAGCCGCAATTGAAATTACGCGGACCGAGATGACTGAGATTCAGAGAGCTGACAATTTGAGCAAAAGAAAGATGTGCGGACCACACCAGAATTGTGCGACCGCGAACAAAATTATGCGGTCCGCAAGATGAAGAATCAGAGAGTTAATTTCAAGCCAAACTCAAGAAAGTGCCGACCACATCACTTTTATGCGGCCGCATAATCTGGAGCGCGACCGCACTTGGAATTATGCGATCCGCGAAAGCTCAGCTCAACCAAGATCCAAAAGAGAAGAACACGGACCGCATCAGAATTGTTTAGCTGCGAAAGCAAGAGTGCGGCCGCACTCAAAATTAGGCGGTCGCACAACCCTCGCAGGGGTATTTTTGTCAGATATTTTCAGCTTAGTATAAATAGAACTTTTTGTCATTTTAGGTTATGTTATGTTATGTAAGAGCACCTGAGATGGCTGAATATTTTATTTTTGGAAATTTTGTACTAGATTCACTTCTTAACATTAGATTTTCATTCCATAAAATAATATTATGGATTTTATCTTCATTTCATCTTTAATAACTCTTATTTCCATGAGTAGCTAAACCCATAGCTAGGGTTGTGACCCAACCCTAGTGTGGGTATTTAATGGGTATTTGGTTTTAGGGCTTGAATGCGAATGGGTTAGTGATATGTAGCCTAGTTCTTGATAGAACTCAAGAATTAATGGTTGCAAACATTGATTCATGACATTATGACTTAAGTTCTACGTGAGAAAGAGGGACTAAGTCTAGGAAAACTAGGGTAACAAGGAATCGGGGTGAACTCAAGAAATTGATAGCCCCAATTAAAGGTTAAACCTAGAGATAGTAATACCCGACTTGAGCTAATATCGCTTGAATTGCATGAATACCCCTTTGGCTTGAGAAAGACAAATTAGGCAAAATCATTCAAACTACTGAGAGGTATAGAGTGAGTACCCGGGCATGATAGATTTGCTACAATCCCAACTAATCAAGCTTGCCCTAGATTTTGCTACCCGTTAGATATCCACCTAGGTAGAAGTTATGACCCTAGTCTCTTTAAATACTTGAAAAACAACAACAAAATATTATCCTTAGTTTCAATTATTGCAATCCTTAGAGTAAAGTTAGAAGTAGAAATCAAATCCAAATATGCGAAAGTGTAATTAGATTCAAAACCCGCATCTTGCTTAGATATAAACCTAATTCCAAATATTAGCTCCCTGTGGATTCGATCCCGACCTAGTTGGGTTAAAACTCCATCGACCACTCTCGCTACTCAATAGTAGTGTAAGCTTGTACTTGATATGGTTTTGGCGCCATTGCCGGGGAGTTAGACAGTCTTAGCTATATATCTAAGTATTTGTGTGTTTTGTTTTTCTTTCTTTCCATTTTCTAATTTTGTGTGTCAATTGCTTTTTGGTACCAAATAGCTCTTAACAACAAGGCCCTCGGAAATATACCATTGGGGGAGGAGGTAGATGACGAACAAGTGGATGAGGTTCATCTTGAGCCTCAAATACAAAGGAGAGGCCGACCGCCTCACGATACTGTGCCAAACCCTCCCCCAACCCCACCAAGGGAAGCACACCGGGTGTTTCCCAATGAAGGCTACGCAAGTGCAATAGTCCCGCCCCCGATTAGGGCGGGCAACTTTCAGATAACGAATGTCATGCTTACATTGTTAGAAAAACGGGGTTTTTTCACCGGAGCTCCACATCAGAACGCCTATAAGCATCTCAAAGGGTGCAAGAGCGCTTGATTAGTGAGCTATTACGCACTCTTTCAAGGGTGGATGCTTCTAGGCAAACCTCCTAGTTGTCTCTGCAACCCTACCTTCTTTATCATTGAGCGATCATTTAGGGGCCTTAGCTGGTGATCCGGGTTGTTTACCTCTCGACGATAAAGCCTATCCCCCATCGTCTCACTAGCCGACCTTGACCCCTGTTATTTTGAGGTCATATCTAGAATTCAGAGTTTGTTGTTGACACGTGCTTAGGGAGAAAGAAGACGAATGTATCTTATGACTCATTAAGGTTAAGGCTATTCCTTTTTTTACTTCAGGGAAAAGCTTTTGGCTGACTTGAGAGGTTGCCCAACCATTCCATACACACTTGGGATGTGTTGGACGAGAAGTTCATAGCAAAGTTCTTTTCTCCGGGCATATGGCGACGCTGAGAGATGAAATTTTGACTTTCAAACAAGAGCCAAATGAACTGTTGCATGAAATTTGGGAACGGTATCACACAATGGTCAAAGAATGCCCCAACAACGAAATGACCGAGGCAATGATCCAGTAAACCTTTTATATGGGGATCAACACAACTAACTAGTGTGTGGTGAATCAACTCACCAGGGGTAACTTCATGAACACGTCGTACTCTGAAGCATGTGAAATATTAGATGAGATGGAGGATACCTCTTCGTCTTGGCAAAGTAAAGCCAACATTCCTTAGGGTGACCCTAATGTTATCCACCTCCACAAGGAACTTCATGATCATGGGCAAGCTATAGTAAAGTTGACAACCACCATGAATCAGTAGGCCAAGGCTCAGCTTCAATAGGTTCAAGGGCCAAAATAGGTAAATTCCATGGAAGGAGTAAACATGATGGTCAACAAGAGAAGACCACGGGGTCAACAAGTTCAAAACAATCCGGAGCAATTTGAGCAAGGTAGTAGTGGGTACAATAAATATGATGAATATGATGATCAAAGTGAAGAGGTTCAATATGTCAACAATTATCAAGGTCAATGGAGAAATACTCCAAATCAACAACAGTGGAGATCACAGGGAAACCAAGGTAACTGGGGCAACCAAGGTAAAAAAGGAAACTGGAATAGTGGCAACAACAAAAACAACCAAAGCAATTGGGGGAACAACAATCAAAATTGGGGTAATCAAAGAAATCTGGGCAATTGGGGAGGAAATAAGCAAAGCAACCAGGGTGGCAACAATCAAAGTAATTGGGGAGGCAATAACAATCAAGGGGGTTGGAAAAACAATAATAAAGGAAATCGGGGGTCGGGCTTTCAAAGGCCCCCAATGTATCAACAACCAAACAACACGCGTCCATATCCGTCACAAGGTTCTAATTCTTCCAACAATGAGATGAGACGGATTTAAAATATGTTCAAACAAATAATGGAAAGAAACGGCGACTCTGATGCTCAAATATCCTCCCACAACACTTCTATCTGCAACTTGGAAGTCCAAATGGGCCAAATTTCTCAAGCCTTGAATACTCGCCCTAAGGGGGCACAACCAAGTGATACGGTGGTGAACCCAAAGGGTGGGAATAATACGTGTCATGGTATGGCGGTGACTACAAGAAGTGGGAGAGGTGGAGTTGCTAGTACCTCAAACTAAAGAAAGAATGTGAATGATAATGTGTTGGTGCAAAATGATGATTATCCAAGTAATGATGTTCAAGAAAATGATGAAGTGAGGATAGACATTGATGCAAATGTGAAGGAGACACAAGATGATGTGAACCCGTCTAGGGAACATGTGATAGACATACCTGATCCGGTAGTTCCCAAAGACAAGGCTCCTTTGCCAAGACCTCCTCCACCATATCCTCAAAGGATCACAAAGCAAAACAATGAGAATCAATTCAAGAAATTCATTGATATGATTAAAAGTTTGTCCATAAATGTGCCATTGGTTGAAGCCCTAGAACAAATGCCGGGATATGCCAAGTTCATGAAGGACTTGGTAACAAAGAAGAGATGAATAAACTGTGAAACGATCAAAATGACACATCAAGTGAGTGCCATTATGCATTCCATGGCTCCAAAGTTAGAAGACCCCGATGCCTTTACAATCCTATGCACTATTGGTAGTGCCGATTTTGCCAAGGCTTTATGTGACTTGGAGGCAAGCATTAACTTGATGCTCTATTATATGCTCAAGACATTGGGGATTGGGCAACAAATACCCACATACATGAGGTTGCAAATGGCGGACCGAACAATGAAGAGTCCATTGGGGATAATTGATGATGTGCTAGTTCGGGTCGACAAGTTCATACTTCCCGCAAATTTTATGATACTTGACTGTGAGGATGACTATGAGGTACCAATCATATTAGGGAGACCTTACCTAGATACAGAGAAGTCCTTAGTTGATGTGGAATCTGGGGAGCTCACCTTCCGGGTGGGTGATGAAAACGTTGTGTTCCATGTTTGTAAGTCGATGAGTCAGCCTAATAGCAGCGAAGTGTGTTCGTTTGTGGATCTTGTGACCGAAGTAATTATTGATGACACAAGTTTTGTGATTAATGTTGAAGACCCATTGGAAGCTGTGTTGTTGAATCATGATGAGGATGAGAAGGAAGGCTTGGTAGAATGTGTCAATGCTTTGTAAGGAATGGGATCATATACATATTAGCCCCGAAAACTTTCCTTGGACCTTGAGAACCGGAAGACTCCACAAACAAAGCCCACAATCGAGGAGCCTCCCACATTGGAGTTGAAGCCCTTGCCTTCACACCTCAGGGTATCGGTTTGTTAGGACCTTGTTCCATATTACCTGCTATTCTTTCCTCCTGCTTAACTAACGTGCATGTAGATTCCACCCTTGCGGTGCTCTAAAAGAGGAAGAAGGCAATATGTTGGACATTGGCGGATATTCGGGGTATAAGCCCCGCATTTTATATGCACAAAATCATATTGGAGGAGGATTCCAAACCCTCCATGGAACATCAAAGAAGGTTGAATGAGGCCAGGAAAGAGGTAGTCAAGAAAGAGATCATCAAGTGGTTGGATGCAGGGGTTGTCTACCCCATTCCGGATAGTTCATCGACTTCACAGGTACAATGTGTCCCAAAGAAAGGGGGCATGACTTCGATCACAAATGATAAAAATGGTTTGATCCCCACAAGAATTGTCACCGGTTGGAGAGTATGCATGGATTATAGGAAGCTCAACAAAGTGACTAGGAAAGACCATTTTCTGCTTCCATTTCTTGATAAAATGTTGGATAGGCTAGCCGGACGTGCTTATTATTTGTTCTTGGATGGGTATTCTGGATATAACCAGATTCTTATTGCACCTGAATACCACCTTCACCTGTCCATATGGCACATTCGCATTCTCGCATATGCCTTTTTGTCTATGTAATGCACCGGCTACTTTTCAGCGGTGTATGATGGAAATATTCACTGACATGGTGGAGGACTTCCTAGAGGTTTTCATGGATGATTTCTCTGTTGTGGGGGATTTTTTTGAAGAATGTTTGGATAATCTTGATAAGGTATTGGCACATTGTGAAGATACCAACTTGGTTCTTAATTGGAAGAAGTGTCACTTTATGGTCGAGGAGGGCATTGTCCTCGGCCACAAGATCTCCAAGAAAGGTATTCAAGTGGATAAAGCAAAGATTGAAGTGATATCAAAACTCCCTCCTCCCACTTCCGTCAAAGGAGTGAGGATCTTTCAAGGTCACGCAGGGTTTTACCGCCGGTTCATCAAGGATTTCTCAAAAGTGTTGAACCCCTTGTGCAAGTTGTTGGAAAAAGATGCCAAATTTGTGTTCAATGATGATTTTATGAAAGAATTTGAGCTACTCAAGTATAGGTTGGCTACCACCCATCATTACTGCACCAAATTGGAGCTTACTATTTGAGCTTTTGTGAGATGCTAGCGACGTGGCTGTAGGGGCGGTATTGGGGAAAACAATCAACAAGATATTCTATCTGGTCTACTATGCTAGTAATACCATGAACGACGCCCAAGTCAACTATACAGTGATCAAGAAAGAACTCTTAGCCATTGCCTTTGTTATGGAAAAATTCCGCCCGTACCTTATGGGTACAAAAGTGATTGTTCACATCGATCAAGCAAAGATGAGTAAAGAGGACTCTAAGGCTAGGTTAATGTGATGGGTACTTCTTCTACAAGAATTTGATCTTGAAATCATAGACCGCAAAAGGAGTGAGAATCAAGTGGCGGACCACTTGTCGCGATTGGAGGAAGAGGGGAGGCCCCATGATGGCCTTGAGATCGATGATTCATTTCCAGATGAAAAACTCCTCTCCATGTCTTTGACCGAGATGCCTTGGTTTGCCGATATGGCCAACTATCTTGTGAGCCGCATTGTCCCAAATGAGTTCTCTTCAAACCAAAGGAAGAAGCTCAAACGGGACTGCTTGGATTATTATTGGGACGAGTCATATCTTTTCAAAATTTTCACTGATGGTGTTATCCGGAGATGCATTCCAGAAGAAGAGCAATTGGGTATTCTTGAAGCTTGCCATTCTTAGACCTATGGTGGTCACCATGGTGGGGCGAGAGCTGATACAAAGGTCCTAAGATGTGGATTCTATTGGCCTATATTGTACAAAGACGCTAGCGAGCTCGTTAAGCGGTGTGATGATTGCCAAAAGGCCAGTGGGATCTCCAAGAAGAATGAGATGACTCTCACCACCATCCTCGAGATTAATAGTTTCGATGTGTGGGGCATCGACTTTATGGGTCCATTTGTGAGCTCATGTGGGAACACCTATATTCTTATTTTTGTGGATTACGTTTCCAAATGGATTGAAGTCGTGGCTTTGCCCAACAATGAAGCACGGAATGTGGTAGCTTTCTTGAAGTAAAACATATTCACAAGGTTCGACACCCCAAGGGCCATCATTGGTGATGGAGGTTCTCATTTTTGCAACAAAGCCTTTGACACTTTACTCTCCAAGTATGGTGTCACTCACAAGGTGTCAACCCCCTATCACCCCCATGCAAGTGGAAAACTTGAAGTCTCTAATAGGGAGATCAAGAGTATTCTATCCAAGACTATCAATGCAAACCGGACTGATTGGTCAAGGAAACTTGACGATGCTCTTTGGGCCTATAGAACAACTTACAAGACTCCAATTGGTATCTCTCCGTACCGGTTGGTGTTTGGGAAATCATGTCGCCTCCCGGTGGAATTAGAGCACAAGGCCGTGTGAGCGTTGAAGAAATTAAACCTTGAGTGGGATGTAACTGCCATTCTCTCGGTGGAGCAATTGAATGAACTTGATGAGTTCCAGTTCCATGCTTACTTCAGCTCGTCCTTGTATAAGGACAAGATGAAGTACCTACATGATAAGTATATTCGGAACAGAGAATTCAAAGAAGGCGACCTTGTTCTTTTATTCAACTCTCGGTTATAGATGTTTCCGGGAAAGCTTAAATCAAAGTTGAGTGGTCCTTTTGAAGTGGTACATGTGATTCCTTTTGGTGCTCTAGATTTGAAAAATAAGAATGGTGAGATCTTTATATTCAATGGGCACCGGGTGAAGCACTACCTTGGCAAGGTTGATTATGTCCACATTGTGGTATCGATCCATTACAAATGAATGATGGTAACATGCGTCGTGCCGCGACGTTAAATCAGGCGCTTCATGGGAGGCAAACCATGTGTTATTCTTTCTCTTGATTTTCTTTTTTTTTTAGATTAGGCAATGTTTTGGACTAACTAATTGTGAAGTTATGTAGGAACTGGTTGTGCTGTGCAGGAAATTGACATGAAAATAATTGGCCAAGTGGTGAAATTGTGCAGACTGCACAAGCACTTCGTGGCTGCACAATTCAGTGTGCGGTCGCACAACTGAAATGGAGAAAATGCTAACTCTCTGAAGTTTGGACTAACAAAATCCCTTATGAGTACGAGGCCGCGACCAAAATTTCGCAGACCACACAAATTGTGCGGCCGTCGCCATTTTTATGCGGACTGTGCCCCTGAATCAGTTGCTGAACTACAAAAGGTAACGAGTGTGGATCGCACCAAAATTGTGCGGCTGCACTCAGGTAAGTCACTGGGCCAACTGGGTCAGAGTATAAATAGACCTTTCTAAGACTGTTCACACTTTAGAAACTCCGACTACTCAAGCTAAACTAAAGCACATTGCACTTCCTTGTTTTCAATCTCATTTCTTAGTCACCAAGTGTTGATTTCCTACTACATTTCACTACTGGTATGTGAATTTCAATGAATTAATTTCATCTTTTTCTTTTATTTTCTCTTTGTTTTAGTGTTATTCTTATCTAGGGTTAGATTCAACCAAAATTGTCTAATTGATGCTTAATTCTTGCTTAGAAGCATGTGGGTAGTGTTTGTATGCATAATGGGGGCTGGGGTTAGTAGCTTTTATTGTCTAATTGCCAAAATTCATGCCTAATTAGTGAAAACCCTAGTATTAATCGTACTTCAGTGCCGATATGATTTGAATTTCGCAGCCGCACATATTTTTGTGCTGTCCGTGCTAGGGTATGCGGCTGCATACAAAATTGTGCAGTCCGCAATACCCTAGATTGAAGGCACTTATGTTTGCTAATATTGTGCGGCTGCACTCAATTTTTTGCGGTCCGCGGTTGATTTTTCAGCCGCACTCAAAATTGTGCGGTCCAAACAGTTGAACTTCAGAGACCCAACAAAGTGCATATGCAGCCGCACTCAAAATTGTGCGGTCCGCGATGGGTGTTGTGCGACCGCACTCAATTTTGTGCCATATGCGGTTGGTTAACTTCAGATAACCAGTAGTCTGGACCTGGTATCTCCACAACAGCACTCACTTTTGTGCGGTCCGCGATGAGTATTATGCGACCGCACTTATTTTTGCGCGGTCCGCGATGGGCAGTCCGCGGTCGCACTCACTTTTGTTCGGTCCGCACTGCCTTTTCCTGAGAAACAGTGTCCTTCTTTTCAACTGTGATTCTATAACACATGATGAACCCAAATTCTAACTGACTTTCACTACTTGTGTGTTGCAGACAATGGTGCGTTCTTGTGGTAGAGGTGACACATCCAAAGGGAGGGCAGAATCCTCCCGAGTCCGGGGTCGAGGAAAACCTAACATGCCATTATCAGTCCAGAAAGTCTTTGGCAAGAAGACTACCCTCTGTAGACCTCCTCCAGACTCCTCAGACACCATTGAATACCTCCCATTCCGAGAGACTTCTGAGGGGGATTCTGTACAACCACACCCGAGGCACAATCATAACAATTCCCCGATAGGCTCCGTTTAGTCAATGAACCTACACCCTTCTCTAGTTCTTCTTCTGGCTCAGAGGGAGGTAGTTAGGCAACTGAACCATCTTACCTACCTAATACAACACCTGCCACAACAGCTACCCCAATCAATTTAGATGATGATGATGAGGTCCCGAATGACGGAAGAGGGGGTGATGTAATTGTTGGAGGCCTGGCTAGATCAAGGAAGTCAGAGGTGTGGGCTGATAGGTTTGTCAGTGAGAAGGCATATGCCAAGTTCCGAGAATGGTGGCCCCAAAGGTCGCTCACTCTTATGAGACAATTCATAACCAAAGACCTAAGCCCGGATAATCCAAATGTCCTAGAGCAATTTACGGAGAGAAAATGATGGAAATATTTCACCGGGCGGGTGCAAGATTCTAATGAATACCTCATCAAGGAATTTTATGCAAATGTTGCCAACATCAAATAGGGTACCAAGGTGACGAAGGTCCGGAACTTGAAAATTCGGTTTGATAACGACACACTGAACGAATATGCAGGATTTGAGGAGGTTGAGGTAGTGCAATACCTGGAGAAGCTAGCTTTGGATGATGCAGCTGGCCCATGGCTACCTGAGATACTAGTTATTCCGGGGACCACACCTGCATGGCTCATAGCTGGAGTTCCAATAGTCAGAGCCACCCTTAACTTTGAAGCAAAAGGGTGGCAAACATTCATGTGCAGCCGTCTTGACCCATTCCAGCATGAGAATGTCCTTCCACTCAACCGGGCAGTTTTAGTAGCCTCCACCATGACAGGATATCCTATTAATGTAGGAAACTTGATGTCCTACAACATCTCCAATGCGGTCAAGAAAGAGGAAAGATCTTATCGCTACCCCAACTTCCTCATAGAGTATTTCCGAGACCAAGGGGTAGAGACGAGACATTTTGATGTGGAGGTGAAAGCTAAAAAGCCTTTCTCATAGTATCACCTCTAGGGAGCGGACAACCCTAAATTCAAGGGTAAAGCCACTACCTTCATTGGCCAGTCTAAAAAGCCAGGGTAACGGTCACCGGGTCAGTTGCCGAGCCTTCCACAACAGCCGGTACTTCTACCAGAGCAGTTGCCATGCCTCCTACATCCTCCGGGCCATCCCTCTCAGTGCCACTATCAGTGTCCACATCTTCTACCTACCCTCAGATTGCACTGCGGGTTTCACAGACACTATCTAGTCTCAACAACTGGCTGCAGGCAGCTACCTCAAAGCTGACTGGCATATCCAGTGCAGTGGCAGCACAATCTTCAGCCCCATTAGAGATTCAGGTACCTCCATCAGTGGAGGACTCTTTGAAGAAGATTCTGGACTACCAGAAGAAGATCTGGGAGCTAGACTCTTGATGCACATTGGAGGATTATCAAGGATTTGGGGAAGTAGATGAAGAAGATGCGGAAGACTCAGGCATCTAAGGAGTCGGTGGAGAAGTTGAGCAAAGAGGTTGAGAAGATTACTTATGCGGGTGATATTCAACTGGACCTGCTCATGGAGGAGACAGTCCCAACAGCACATGCAGTAGTGCCTGAGGCATCAAAGGCAGTAGCCGGCCAGTCTGAGGAGCCGGCTGCCACTTCACACACTGCT
Source organism: Nicotiana undulata (assembly GCA_005239495.1). Lineage (NCBI taxonomy): Eukaryota > Viridiplantae > Streptophyta > Magnoliopsida > Solanales > Solanaceae > Nicotiana > Nicotiana undulata. The sequence continues at coordinate 18,666 of ML285968.1, forward strand.
GAGGAGCTGATTCAGATGCTCCGCAACCCCTTAGTCCCCTAGTTAGAGGATGTGGAGATCCAGTTAGAGGATACAGAGGGTGCTGATCACCCTATGCATGCTGAGGACCCTATTCATGTTGAGGATCCGATGCAGACATAGACCACATTGGGTGTTTTGTCTACTCTCTACCCCTTTTCCCTGTTCTTATTTGCTATGAGCATTGAGGACAATGCTATTTTCCATTAGGGGGTGGTCCATTTTTATTTGATGACATTTTGTATGTAATAACCATTATACTATTTTTCTTTATCTTTATCTTTATTTTGACTTTTGATATGTATATATTTTTACCATTCGACATTCGATGTATATATTCATTTCCATTATGTATATATTCTCTTTACTTCATTTCTTACATATTTAGTTTGCTTTCCATAGTTTACTTCATAACTTATTTCGTTGTTTTTCCTTAGTAGCATAGCTTCTTATTTCCTTTAGTAGCTTCTTTTTCATGTTTTGTGGGAACAATAAGCCTTTGATTTTCTTAATGCCACGGTTTTTTCCAAAGGTAGATGTTGTGTGAACCGGGTGGCTCTTCCCAACGATGGATGACGTGACAATGTTCTTAAGGGATTGAGTCAGTTTTCTTTATATTTTGGTACATAGTAGTAATGAATAAAAGTGTCTCAAGCAGCTCCACTTGGTACTAACACAGTTACCTTCGACCTTATGGTTAGAAACAAGTTGATTGGCAAGGAATAGCTCTAGTTGTGACCTTTAGACTCTTGTGTTAACTAAAACAATCATCGAGTGATTTCTTTGAGCCATTTGTGATTTTCAATCTTAGCTAGGGTTGTTGTGGGCCCTTGGATATGTTCCCTTTAATAATCCAGCAGCTTAAGAGGTGAGGTATTGAATTGCAAGTCCAAGTTTCGTGCCAATAAGTCTAGAACTTGCCCTGAATGTTTGTCTAGGAGAAATTCTAAGTGTAGCTTGAGAAATCATTGTAGGGTCTCCTTGATCCAATTTGAAACTTGAAAGATTTTGTAGCCTACCAATGTGATATCCCTAGTCAACCCCTTTGAGCCGATTCCCTATTTCATTCAATAGACACATTACAAGCCTTTATCCGTTTTATAATGACCCTCTCTTGGCACCTAATCTTTCCTTAGCATTCTTGATACAATTGGCAAAAGCATAAGTTTGGGGGAGAGACGAGGAATTTGAAAGTGATAAAAGGTACAAAGAATAAAAAGAAATGAAGAAAAGGAAAGGCAAGGAAAAGGAAGAAAGGCCAAAAAGAATTAGGTCAAAAAGAAAGTGAATAAGGTAGAAAGTTGAAGGGATTCAAAGAAAGCAATGATGAAAGGCATGAAGTGATTAGAAAAGGAGAAAAATGATTGTCATGATCATGAAAGGGTGACGTTACGTCTCTCTTGTTCCCCTAAGGAAGAAGAAAATGACTCAAAGAGTCAAGAAAGTATGAGCTAAAATGAGAAAATGGAGTGCTTAAGGAAAGATGAACCATCATATGCCGATAAGTCCTACCTTGATCCAAAAGCCTTCATTACATTACCGCAAAAGACCTATATGATTTCAAGTTGAGTGAGCTTACATTAGGGGTGATTTATATAAGGGTCGAGCTTATGGTACTTAGAGCCGGACTTGTGGCATTCGTTTGAGAGAGATGAGCGTACTTCTTCACAATCCTTGTTTTGAGTGTTACATTCTAAAGTGAGATTTGCTCATGGAGAGTAAGGGAGGATGAGTTTGGGTTCCACAATGACCTACGTGACAGAGCCAGCTTCCTTGATGAATTAAGTCAACTCTTGATGCTCTAGTGTCACATTAGAACTATGGTACTCAAAAGGTCATAACATGGTGTTGTTGATAACTCATTTGTGTTAAGGGTAATTCTTAGTCCTAATTGATGCTTGATTGATTCACCTTAGGCCAGCTCAAATATAGAAATTAACTTATTTGCTTGAGGACAAGCAAAATCTTAAGTTTGGGGGAGTTAATAAGTAGGGATTTTAACCTATTATATGCTCTCTTTTACTTGTGTTTTAGGCCAAAAATGCTTGAAGGTATCCCGGAAACTAGTGAAATATGCTAGCTTGCAAGAATTGTTCACGATGAGCCAAAGGAATCAAAATCAACTCACAAAGGAGGAAAAGTTGAACAAAAACCAAGACTAGGCAAAGAGGTCTAAAGTGCGGACCACACAAATATTGTGTGGCCGCAAAAGCCATTGCGCGACCGGGATCAAAAGTATGTGGTCGGCGAAAGGAAGATTCATAGAGTTGCAATTTCAAACTATATGATGAGGGCAGACCGCACCATAAATGTGCCACCGTGAAAGTCCCTACGCAATTAAAATTACGCAGACCGCGATGACTGAGATTCATAGAGCTGACAATTTGAGCAAAAGAAAGAAGTGCGGACCAAACCAGAATTGTGCGGCCGCGATCGAAATTATGTGGTCCGCTAGATAAAGAATCAGAGAGTTGATTCCAAGGCAAACTTAAGCCAGTGCGAAAAACATCACTTTTATGCGGCCACATAATCTAGAGTGCGACCGCACTTGGAATTATGCGATCCACGAAAGCTCAGCTCAACCCATATCCAAAAGAGAAGAATGCGGACCACATCAAAATAGTGCGGCTGCAAAAGCAAGAGTGCGGTCGCACTCAGAATGACGCGGTCGCAAAACCTCCGCTGGGGTATTTTTGTCAGATATTTTCAGCTTAGTATAAATAGAACTTTTTGTCATTTTAGGTTATGTTATGTTATGTAAGAGCACCTGAGATGGCTGAATATTCTATTTTGGGAAATTTTGTACTAGATTCACTTCTTAACATTAGATTTTCATTCCATAAAATAATATTATGGATTTTATCTTCATTTCATCTTTAATTACTGTTATTTCCATGAGTAGCTAAACCCATAGCTAGGGTTGTGACCCAACCCTAGTGTGGGTATTTAATGGGTAATTGATTTTAGGGCTTGAATGCGAATGGGTTAGTGATATTTAGCCTAGTTCTTGCTCGAACTCAAGAATTAATAGTTGCAAACATTGATTCATGCCATTATGACTTAATTTCTACTTGAGAAAGAGGGACTAAGTCTAGGAAAACTACGCTAACAAGGTGATAACATGCTAAATTCACGTAGTTTAGCATATGTTTATGCTCTAACTTAATGATGCTTCACTGTCTTAAGATTATTAAATGATGATAAATTTGCTCTAATTGTGCTTTTGTGTTTCACAGGAGCTAAATGCACTATTGAGGACTTAGGATGGTGATTTGAGCTAAATTGAAGAAGAAAAGCCTCGTGGGATATTTGATGGGTGAATTGAAGGAGGAAAACGCTTTGGGCCAGAATGAAAGTCCATTAGCGTGGGCATTAGCGCGAGTGCAGCGCGCCCGCGCTAGTCCAGTGAACCCAGGCAGACGAAAACACCATTAGCGCGGGTATTAGCGCTATTATAGCGCACCGCGCTAGTCTGGGCGAGAGAGTTATTTCGGAAGGGAAATTTTGGAAGTTTGGGACCAATCCACTTAACCTATATAACGTTCAAATCGCCCAAGGGAGCAGATTATCAAGGTTTTAGAGACTAAGTCAAGGAGACAAAGGCAAGAGGCAAGGAGGGCAATTGGGCATCAATTCTCATACCCTTTCCTTGTGATTTTACCATTGATTATGATTTCTTGTGTTGTTTGCAATACAATTATGAGTAGCTAACTTCTTTAATCTAAGGTTTTGGTGGAACCCGTTGAGGATGAACTTATTGTGATATTAATATAGTTTTGCTTGGTTTTCAATTTCTATTTGTTCAACTAAGTTCTTGTTGTAGTTGATTGAAGAGCCCTCAATTAGTTGTTCCTATTTAGTATGTATCTACTTGAGAGAGAGTGCATATTTAGGTTATTGTTGAACAACATCACTCCTGGAGTATATGAGAGATCCATAATCGAGGGTTTAAAGGTTGGATTAGAGATAACGATACCTTGGGTGCAACCTAAAGTGAACTGTAATGCAATTTAGCTAGCGTAACTTAAGAGAGTACGTCTAGTAGATTATCATAATTACTTGAGAGAGATTTATGATAGCTGGAGTTTTCTTGATTGATAGAAATAACTAAGCCAAAACTATAGGAAATATACAAGAAGTGTTTCCATCAACGGGGGAAACCATAACCTTAGACCTTTATCGCATTTGCTTACACCTCAGTAGTAGTTAATCTTTAGTTTTATTATTTTTGTTCAGTTGTAGTTATAGAAATACCAGAAAGTAACATTCATAACTTTTGAGAATGTTGATTATTGAGAATCTAGTACTTTAACAACAACAATTGATAGGTTAATTCCTTGTGGGATTCGACTCTGGGCTAAATACTCAAATTATATTTGCAACGCCCACTTAGTCTTTTTATAAGACATAGTTGAGCGTGATCACAAGGAATAGGGGTGAACTCAAGAAATTGAAAGGCCTCAATTAAAGGGTTAAACCTAGAGATAGTAATACCCGACTTGAGCTAATATCAATTGAAGTGCATGAATACCCATTTGGCTTGAGAAAGTTAAATTGGGAAATATCACTCAAACTACTGAGAGGTATAAAGTGAGTACTCGGGCGTGAAAGCTATACTACAATCCCTACTAATCAAGCTTGCCCTAGGTTTGCTACCCGTTAGATATCCACCTAGGTAGAAGTAACGAACCAAGTCTCTTTAAACACTTGAAAAACAACAACAAAAATATAGTCCTTAGTTTCAATTATTGCAATCCTTAGAGTAAGGTTAGAAGTAGAAATCAAATCCAAATCTGTGGAAGTGTAATAAGATTCAAAACCCGCATCTAGCTTAGATATAAACCTAATTAGATGGACAAGTTGCAGGTAACTTTGCACCATTTCAAGGAATGGACTTTACAGCATGTACCTCGAGAACAAAACACTAAGGCCGGTGAGCTTGCAAATTTGGGGTCATCGGTCGAGGAGGATAAGATCAGCTCGTGGATTGTCGTTCAACTCTCGAGGTCTGTGATCGAGGGAGGTCATGCTGTAATAAATTCTTCAAGACTAACCTAGGATTGGAGGAATAAATATATTAAATACTTGAAAAACAAAAAGTTCCCATCGGACCCCAAAGAGTCGAGGGCCATGCGAACCAAAGCTGGTCGATTCACATTGGCTGAAGATGGAACAATACAGGGGAACATTCGATGGACCATTGGAAGTAAGTTTGGGACCAGGGGACACCGATTATGTTCTATGAGAGGTACATGAAGGCACTTGTGGAACCAGTCCGGCGCCGAATCACTGATTCAAAAAGTCATTAGAGCGGGATACTATTAGCATAACATGGAAAAGAATCTAAGGAGTTTGTTCGAAAATGTGATAAATGTCAAATGTTTGCACCGATGATCAACCAGACTGGAGAACAACTTCATTCAGTCCTATCCCTATGGCCATTGATGAAATGGGGGATGGACATCGTCGGCCCTCTGCCATCGGCCCCAGGTAAATCTAAGTTCATTTTATTTATGACTGACTATTTCTCTAAATTGGTTGAAGAACAAGCTTTCAAGAAAGTCAAAGAGAAAGAGGTTATAGACTTTATTTGGGATCACATCATGTGTCGATTTGGGATACCCGCCGAAATAGTGTGCGACAATGGAAAGCAATTTATCGGCAGCAAAGTGAAAAAATTCCTTGAAGACCATAAAATACAAAGGATATTTTCAACGCTGTATCATCCTAGTGGGAACGGGCAAGCCGAATCGACGAACAAGACTATCATCCAAAACCTAAAGAAAAGATTGAATGATGCTAAAGGGAAATGGAGAGAAATTCTACTTGAAGTCCTCTGGGCATATCGAACAACATCAAAATCTAGTACGGGGGCAACTCCGTTTTCCTTAGTATATGGCTCCGAAGACTTGATTCCAGTCAAAGTCGAGGAACCCAGTACCAGGTTTCAACATACAATGGAAGAATCAAAGCATGAGGCTATGAGTACTAGCCTCGAAGTATTAGATGAAAAACGAGAAGCTGCACTCGTTCGAATGGCTGCACAAAAGCAACGAATCGAAAGATACTACAATAGGAGAACCAACCTTTGCCACTTCAGAGTCGGGGACTTAGTCCTAAGGAAAGTCACCATCAACACTCGAGATCCTAATGACCACCCGAATTGGGAAGGACCCTACCAAGTCTTCGTCATAGTCGAAAAAGGGTCTTATAAGCTCGGAACGATGGACGACGAACCACTGCCAAACAATTGGAACATATCACTTCTCAAATGATATTATTGCTAAGGTATGACTTTCTCCCTTCTTTAATTTATATATTCGATGCTAACTAACTGCAAGTGTTCGACCAAAGACATCGAGACCTTACGTTTTAAAGTACGCGTTGCACTCTTTTTCCCTTATATCAGTTTTTATCCCAAATGAATTTTTCCGGCGAGGTTTTTAACGAGGCAACAATTATGTGCTACCTGAGGACAATTCAACAATATCCAACGCTTCTCTACAATCAACCTCGAATACTAAGGGCATCACCCTTGGAGGTTATATTTTCGAGGAAAGTACTTCGTGTTAAAGGGTCTCGACAGGAAAACTTTGTATTGGGCAAAACGGTCGAATGAACCGTGTCCATATAAATTAGTCGAGCCCCAATGGCAAAACGTGTATGCATGTATAAATTATTCAAAGAAGCATTCTTTCTGTATCAAATAACTTGTGTCTCAAAGAAAATTTTCTACTATACGAGCCCCAATACTTATGATTCTATGAGAAAAGGCTCAAGGTCCAAGTACAAATATTCCTCGAACACACGGGGACTGCCATCGACGTCGACATATTCGAGTTATCTAAACTCAAATTCATAAGACCTCAAAGAGGCATCCCTCGATTTATAGGACAAGGGCAACATTCTCAGGGACTAAAATTTCGAACAAATTCGAAGTGTTATTGGGAAATAAGCCCAAGAGGCATACCCAAAGGCTATGGAAAAACTAATGCGGCTCGGAGACGTCCGAATCCCGCAATAAAAATAGGCCTTCGAATTCTTTGAGAAACTGGTTAAAAAGGCTACTCTCGACAAATACTCAAAAGAGCTTCGATAAAATCAGCCCTCGAAAAAACCTAAGAGGTATCAAATTATCGTGCTAAGCAACAAAAAGCAAAGGGGTTTTAATCGACATCGAACCCTCAAAAAAACCCAATGGGTAAAAAATACATTCTAAGGCATAAAGAAATTTTTACTAGATCTTTTAAGCCGAAAATGGGAAACAATAACTATCTTTTAGAGGCCATATCGGCCCCAATCTAAAGAGCCTAAGGGCCAATACACTTAGAGTTTGAGATATTGTACCCACTCAATTCGGACCTAAGGGTTCCACTATTCTGAGCTCAAATAAAATTTACTTGAATATAACTCGAGGATTCATAATTATTCGATATAAAACCTTAAGGGGTCTGTTACCGTGAGTTCGAAACTTACTCGAACTCGGTTAGAAAAACAATGCAATTACTTCTTCAATCAAGCCATCCAAAAAAAATCCTAGACATATCATTGAACTCGGGGACTCTCCCTTACTTAAATAAAAAACCTAAGGGTTTGTTACGATCGAGCTAAAGCTCACTCGATTATAGAAGCTGCAGCAACAAAGTTTTCACAAAGTAAAGGCAAAACAAAATTTATCACAAGATCAAAGACAAAACGGAAAGAAAGGGAATCTTTCATAAATGCAAAGTATTTACAAAGACCACACATGGTCTTACACAAAAAATCCAAAACAAAAAAGAAAGAGGAAAATAATCCTAAGTGCCTAGTACACCTAGGGAGCCGCTTCTTCGGAAGCTTCATCTTCATCTCCTCCGCTCTCGGATCCACTCGCGGAGTCTTTATCATCGAAAAGTAAAGCTTCAGCCTCATCCTCCAACTCTTTTGCACTCTCAATATCAGTTGTGAGGTCGAAGCCACGAGCATGTACCTTATCAAGAGTCTCTCTCCGACACTGGAACCTAGCATGCTCGATGACGCAGGATAATCTAACCTCAGCAGCAACAGAAATCACCTTTGCCCGAGTGTTAACAACTTCGGCGTCAGCTCGGTAAGAGGCCACATGCGCCTCCACCTCGTATGTGGCCCTTGCAAGTTCAGCAGCCAACCGAGCTTCGAGCTCTCCAATATTCTTGGATCGGGTAAAGATCTCCTCCTTCACATTTTGGAGTTGACGCTCAACCGAAGACAACTGGGCTCTAACCGTATCTTTCTTCGAGGCAAAACGATCCATATGCTGCTTCCACCCTAGAGTCTCTACCTCTTTCGTCTTAGCCTCCTCACGAAGTTGCTCAACCAATTCAGCCTTCTGCTGAGCATGAAGGTTCAAAGTATTGGTCGCCAAAATCAAGTTAATACATAACAAGCTCCCTAAAATTTACATTACCCATTCGATGAGCTCGGTCTGATCTTGATGGGCTCTAGTCAGTTTGGCTCGAAGGCTCCGGATATCCTCTTCTTTTTGCACATAGAGAATTTTGAGGGTGCTCTCCTCCATGAGCTTTATGAGTTCAGTCTCACATCAGGTCAGCTCAGCCCAGTATTTAGAAGACGCTTCTCGATGGAGCGTCGTAGCCTGTACAAAAAGGAAGGAAATCAGACTTAGAGAAATAAGAACAAATGCAAACATGATAAAGAAGGATAAAACTTACTTGGTTGAGAAGCCGCTAAGCCTCATCAAATTTGTACTTGGTCGGGACCATCATCGACCCCCGCAAAGTAGCTGCGGAATATAACATCCTCTTCGTGGACCATTCCCACGTCGGGCGTCTCCATAGCCCCAGCATCTCGAAACTGTCCTTTGAAAAATGTGAGGCTGGTAAGTGAACCCTAAATATTAATTTCTCCAAGCGAGTCACTTGGGGGATCCTCTCCTTTTTGAAGGGACTCAGAACCGGACCTTTCAGGAACACCCGCCGGTTGTTCACCACGGGGTGAGATATCATCAACACCAGATGACTCGGGAACTTTACTCGGGCCGTCTTCCGAGATATCCTCGGTCCGAAGATGAACCTCCTCAAGTGGCACCAGCTCAGCCATTTTTGAAGCCTCGACGTTTCTCCCTTTCCAAACCACTAGCACACATTGAGCATCTTCTCCTTCATCGTGTTCCTCTCGCAGTTGTTGGGCTACATCGGCGGAAAGAATGGTGGGATCAATTTTCGACTTTCGAGCCTTGCTCATCTTGGATGTTGGAGTCTCGTGGGGAGAGTACCTTCTCCTTTTCTTGTCTTTGGCCGGCTTTGGGGCCTCCTCTTCCTCGAGTGGAGGCGGCCTCATGACGACATTATCTCCGAGACCTGTATGAGAGGAAATCAAGTTAAAATGGAATATATCACAGGGAAGAATCAAGCACATACAAAGGAACTTCCCATGATTTTTGGCCTCTAGTCAACCCTTAGTCAAGTCGTGCCACGAGCGCTCATCATATGAAAAGGTTGAGGCCAACTGTCGAACCCATCCTACGAGGTTCGGGACTACACCAGGGAACCAGGGGGAAGCTGCACCATGAAAAAGAATATAGATTAAAAAGAGTAAAGAAGGAAAAATAGTAAACAAACACTATGGATGAGATTGTACTTACGCTTCATATTCCATTCTTCGGGGAATGGCATCTTCTTGGCAGAGATTAAGTCGGAGGTCCTAACTCAGACAAACTGGCCCATCCATCCTCGGTCATTGTCCTCATCTATGCTCGTTAACAACACCTTTGTGGCCCGGTGCTGAAGCTTTATCAACCCACCTCAATAAAGACGGGGGTTGAATAGCCTGATAAGATGATCGAGGGTTAAAGACATCCCCCCGACCTTGCTCGTGAAGAATTTGAGCAAAATGACGATGCGCCAAAAAGAGAGGTAGATCTAGCCTAGGGTTACCTGGTATTGACGGTAGAAGTGGAGTATGACGGGATCGATGAGGCCCAATGTGAAAGGGTAAGTATACACACTTAAGAACCCTTTCACATAAGTAGTGATGTCCTCCTCGGGGGGTAGGAATCACCACTTTTTTGATCTATTTATAATGGCCATTTTGAAAGCTTAAGAGCATTGGTGGCCGACCGTGAACTGACATTAATTAATGACCTCGGTAACTATGCACACTCGACTCTTCAATCACTTCTGTCTCTTAGGTCACAAGATTGACTTCATGATTTATCTAGGTATTAAATCGGAGTCTCATTTTTGTTTCTTCGTTACACTCCAAAAAATGAGGGGACTATCTGTATCAGGTCGAAACGGGCATATGCAATTCATTGGCAGGGGAGATACCTCGAAGGTAGCTCCGTAATAGATCAGGCTCGAGATCAAAGATAAGAACATCAGACCTGGAGATCGAAGTATTCGTTGAGATCGAGGCCAGCAACAATCGAGACCAAGCATGACTAACTTCGAGTAAGGCGTAACAACGAAATAGCGAGATATAAGGAACCGGTAGAAGATCACGGCAAAAATCCCGGAACAGATCAAATCGAAGCGGTTATTGATGCCAATCATGGGATTTGCTTCCGTTATTAGAATTGTATCTTCTTTAGGATTCCTCTATTATATAAAGAAGGATCCCATTCATTTGTAAACACATTGATCATAATCATTCTTCATTAAAAAGAATCATACATCCATTTCTTTCTTTATTTACTTACTATTCGTTATTGCTCATCACTGTTGTTCCATTCTTTACAGTTATCATTACCCCCACCTCGAGACTATCTCGAATTGAGGTCGAAGCACTACTTTCACACTGGTTTGATTTATTTTATTGTCCAATTCATTATTTATTAATTGATATTGGATTAAGTCACGTATCCTTAAAACCACAATATAAGTTTAATTGTTACTCAATTTTTAGGGTAAACAATCATAATCAAGGCCCATGAACCCCTCATATCGAAACTCAGGAGGAATGAATGATGTATATGGGATCAGGCACCGTGAAATAACGGACTCAGGACAAGTTTAGTCTCTGGACCTCACGGAGAACGGTTATGCATGACGAGTAGGGGCCCGTACTATTCGCCCTAAACCAGATATTACGGCGCGAATCCCGTCCGATATTAAATTCAGATCGACATTTACCTGGAAAAAAAGGTTTTTACCATATTTAGACTTGTACTAAGACTGAGATTCCCTTACTATACAAAGAGGAATGTTTCTTTTATTTGGACACACTGTGACACGCAAATCAAAGCAACAAAAGTTTATTTTTGTCTTCTAGCGATTGTTCAAAGTATTTTTCATTTGTTCTCTTCTTTATTCGTGACCGAGCTTGTATCGAGGGTCCGATCGAGAGCGGATTCCAGTATTCAACCTAAGATCAGTCTTGATCATCATATTGAGATTGGTTTCATCATTTATTTTATATTTAACTTATTTACCCATTTTTCTTAATCATTCGTATTGCATTAGATCACATATCCTTTAAACCGCGTACAAATTTAATTAATTGTTACTCATTTTTTAGAGTAAATAATTTGGCGCCCGCCGTGGGGCTAAGGATAATACTGGTGATTTAATACAAATTTCCATAACACACCTTATTTTACGCTTGTTCTTTGAAGTTTTAATTCAAGGTTTGGCCAAGGATGTCAAATTATCAGTCTGCTCACTTGAATGTTGATGCTGAGTTAGGTCATGATGGTGAGATTAATAACGTGATGCCTAGAAATGATGTGCCTCTTATCGATCCTAATGGTGTCCTAGTTTCCAACTCGGTCGATGCAAACTCACAGGTGTCCATCAACATCAATCTACCAACTAATCCCGAAAATAGCATTCGCGAGGGACCCCGACCAGCGGCTCGAGAGGCGCCCGAAGGCAAAGGTGATGGGGTGAGCCTGCGGTTGATTTTAGAAATGTTGCAGGCTCAGCAAGTAGTGATAGCGCAAATACATAACTACAGCCACGCCCCTAACAGGATCGAGCCTGAGTAGTAACGGGAAAATACTAGGAGGGATGAACAAGTTTCCATGGAACCTAGCGAATTCAGGACAGGGGAAGCTTCCGAGGCGATGAAGATTCTCGAAGCATTGTCAAAACGGGTGGAGTCCGGCGACAAAAACATTTAGGCCAACAACAAGAAGGTAGAAACGTATAACTCCAGGGTCAATCAGATCCCGGGAGCGCCTCCGATATTGAAGGGGCTGGACTCCAAAAAGTTTATTCAGAAGCCTTTCCCCCCGAGTGCGGCACCGAAGCCAATTCCGAAGAGGTTTTGAATGCCTGACATCCCCAAGTATAATGGTACCACGGTTCCAAATAAGCATGTAACCTCCTATACATGCGCAATCAAAGGGAATGAATTGGAAGACGTCAAAATCAAGTCGGTGTTGCTGAAAACAATTGGGGAAACCTTGTCCAATGGAGCAATAATATGGTATCACAACATGCCTCTGAATTCTATCGACTTGTTTGCTATGCTTGCAGATGCTTTCGTAAAGGCCCATGTCAGTGCCATCAAGGTCTAGACCAGGAAGTCAGACCTTTTCAAGGAAAAGTAGAGGGATAACGAAATTCTTAGGGAGTTCGTGCCGAGGTTCAAGATGGAACGGATTGATCTGCCACCAATTGCGGATGATTTAGCCGTTCAGGCATTTACTCAAGGGCTCAACCTATGATGTTTCGTGGCCTCTCAACAACTATAGAAAAACTTAGTGGAGTACCCAGCAGTCACCTGGGCCGACGTCCAAAACAGATATCAATCAAAGATCAGCGTCGAAGACGACGAACTCAAGGCCCTGTCGGGATCTGTTTACCGTATCGGGACCAATGACAGTTCTAAGAGAACCATTGATCAGGAGCCAAGGTCGGTCCAAGATCAATATCAGCCGTACAACACAGATTGGAGGGAAAATGGACCCGGGCGCCACCCAATAAGGATTGATAAGAGAAATGATCGAGGATCAAGTGCTCGGGGCATGATGAACAAGAGCGGGTTTGACATGTCGCTCGAGAGTAGGGAGGCATCAAGATTATTGGAGTATAATGTGAACGTGGACGCTGCAGGTATAGTGTCACCCATAGGGCGCATAAAAGCAACTAAGTGGCCAATTCTATTGCAGTCTGACCTTGCCGAAAGAGATCCTAGTTTGTATTGTAAGTACCACGATACTCACGGTCATAGGACCAAATATTGCTGACAACTGAGAGAAGAAGTAGCTCGGTTTTTTGACAATGGGTACCTTCGAGAATTCCTAAGAGAGCGAGCCAAAAACCACTTTGGAAACAGGGACGCGAACAAACAGGTCGAACAAGAGGATCCTAAGCACATAATCAACATGATCATTTGAGGAGTTGATGCCCCCCAAGGGCCGATGATAAAATGCACTAAAGATTCTATCATGAAAGAAAAACGCACCCGGGATTACGTCCCAGAAGGAGCTATCTCATCCAGCGACGAAGGCGCCGAGGGCATCATACAACCTCACAATGATGCACTGGTAATATTTCAGCTTAACAATAAATATCGAGTAAAACGTGTGTTGATTTATCTAGGTAGCTCGGCCAACATCATCAGATCGAGGGTCGTAGAGCAACTGGGGTTACAGGTCAAATCGTACCGACGATCCGGGTATTGAATGGATTCAACATGGTGTGCGAGATCACTAAAGGCGAGATAAATTTACCGACAAATACTATCAAAACCACCCAAGAAACAAAGTTCGACGAGATCAAAGGGGATATGAGGTACAATTCCTTGTTCAGAAGGCCGTGGGTTCACAACATGAGAGCATGTCTTCGACCTTACAGCAGGTGCTGGAATTTCCCACTCCAGGAGGAGTCAAAACAGTCTACGAAGAACAACCGACCTCAACGGAAATGTTCGTTGTCGATGAAGTAATCCCAGTGCATGCGGTTCCAACATCAAAAAGTGGTGAGACGACCAAAAAAGAAGAAACTAAATAGCAATCAATGATACTAGCCTCAGCCGAGCCGGAAACATAGAAGGAGCACAGAGCGGATGATGAGGATGATTACAACGTCCCGAGATCATTCATAGCACCCAATGATACTGATGCCACAAAATCGACGATCGAGGAGTTGGAGCAAGTTATATTGATCAAGTACCTACTGGATCGAAAGGTATAACTGCGCACACTGCGCACGGGGTTAAACACCAAGCTCAGGAAAAATCTTATTGATTTTTTTAAAGCTAACCCCGATTGTTTTCCCTGGTCCCATCTAGACATGACAGGTATCATACCGGAGGTAATCACTCACAAATTGAGCTTGGATCCGAAGTTCCATCCGGTTAAGTAGAAGAAAAGGCCACATTCCAAGATCAAACACACATTCGTCAAGGATGAGGTATCCATACTTCTAAAAAAGGTTCCATCTGCAAAGTTAACTACCCAGATTGGTTATCTAACATACTGGTAGTGCCCACAAAAGGATATAAATTGTGGATGTATGTAGATTATAAGGATATAAACAAGGCATGTCTAAAGGATTCTTTCCCTTTCCCAAACATTATTGAATGACTCACGCAACGGCCAGGCACGAGATATTAGTTTTCTCGACGCCTATTCGGGGTACAACCAAATTCGGATGGACCCGGGTGATCAAGAAAAGACTTATTTCATAACCAAATTCGTTACCTACTGTTATAACGTAATGCCATCCGGATTAAAAATTGCTTGTGCCGCATACCAACGCCTAGTCAACCGGATGTTCGAAGAAAAACTAGGAAAAACAATTAAAGTATAAATTGACGATGTGTTAGTTAAGTCCCTGCGAGCAGAGGACCATTTGAAATATTTACAGGAAACCTTCGACATATTTAGAAAGTACAACATAAAGCTAAACTGGGAGAAGTGTGCATTTGGGGTCAGATCGGGCAAGTTCTCGAATTCATGGTATAAAACCAGGAATAGAGATTAACCCGTAAAAAATAAAGGCCATAGAGGACATCACCGTAGTTGACAACGTCAAGGCAGTACAAAGACTAACCGAGCGGATAGCCGCATTGGGCCGGTTCATCTCGGGATCGTCGGATAAAAGTCATAGGTTGTTTTTACTATTGAAAATGAAGAACAACTTCTTAGACTCTTGAATGCCATCAAGCTTTGGAAGAACTCAAGTGATACCTATCGAGTCCCCCATTGTTGCACACTCTGAAGGCAGACGAATAGACGTATCTCTAATTGGCAGTTTCCGAGGTGGCGGTAAGCGGTGTCCTGATCCGGGAAGAAGACGATACATACTTTTTTATTTATTATGTTAGTAGAACCGTAGGAGATGTCGAACAAGGTATCCTCACCTAGAAAAATTAGCGCTCTCCTTGCTAATCTCTTCTAGGAATATAAAACCATACTTTCAATGCCACCCCATATGTGTCGTGACCTCTTATCCACTAAGGAATATCATGCATAAACCCGAGCTCTTGGGCCGATTGGTGAAATGGGTTGTAGAAATTAGCGGGTATTATATCGAGTATAAATCCCGGACCGACATAAAATCTCATATTTTGGCGGACTTTGTGGCCGACTTCACACCGGATTTGATACTCGAGGTGGAAAAGGAGTTAATACTCACTTCGGGTATTAACTCGGGGATCTGGACTCTATTTAAGGATGGCGCCTCGAACGCGAAGAGCTCCGTGCTCAGTAACTTATTGAAACCACCTACAAGTAACGTAATTAGGCAGTCTATTAGAATTGTGAACGAAGTCGAGTATGAGGCTATGATTACAGGTCTAGAACTGTCTAAGGGCCTGGGGGCCGAACTGATCGAAGCCAAATGTGTCTCCCTCCTTGTCATAAATCAAGCCAACGGAACGTTCGAAGTAAAAGAGGAATTGATGCAGAGGTACTTGGACAAGTTTTAGGTGACCTTACACCAATTCAAGGAATGGATTATACAACATCTACCTCGGGATCAAACTAGTGAGGCCGATGCACTGGCCAACTTGGGGTTGTCTGTCGACTCCGATGAATTCGACTCGGAGGCAATGGTACAACTGATGAACTCGGTGGTATAAGAAGGTCACGCCGAGGTCAACTTGACAAGTTTGACTTGGGGTTGGAGAAACAAATAAATAGACTACCTGATGACATGAAAATTGCCATCGAATCCCAAGGAATAAAAATCCTTACGCACCAAAGTTGCTAGGTTCAGCTTAGTCGAGGGGAAATTGTTAAGAAGATCCTTCTTTGGCCCACTAGCTAGGCGCTTGGTTCAGGGAGAGACTGAATACGCTATGAGAGAGGCCCACAAGGGCACTTGCGGTAACCACTTGGGGGCAGAATCCCTAGTTCGGAAGTAATTCAGAGCCGGATACTACTGGAATTAAAAGGAGAAAGATGTGAAAGACTTCGTACGGAAATGCAACGGGTATCAAAGACACACCCCAATGATTCATCAACCGAGAGAGATGCTTCACCTAATCATGTTGCCATGGCTGTTTATGAAATGGGGGACGGACATCGTCGGTTCCCTGCATGGGCGCCTAGTAAAGCCCAATACATACTACTCATGACTGATTATTTTTGTAAGTGGGTCGAGGCTCAGGCATTCGTGAAGGTCCGGGAGAAAGATGTCATCGACTTCATCTAGGATCACATTATATGTGGATTTGGGATACCGACCGAGATTGTTTGAGACAACGGAAAATAATTCGTCGGCAGCTAGGTAAGTAAGTTTTTCAAAGACCACAAAATCAAAAGGATATTATCAACACCTTACCACCCTAATGAAAATGGACAAGCAGAATCGGCGAACAAAACTATACTAAAACATGAAAAAGAGACTCACTGATTCGAAAGAAAAGTGGAAGGAAATCTTGCTCGAAGTCTTGTGGGCATACCGAACTACTTCGAAGTGGAGTACTGGAGTGACCCCGTTCTCTCTAGTATACGGAGAAGAAGCCTTATTCCCGGTCAAGGTGGGGGAATCGAGCTTCAAGTTCCAGTACGCCATCGAAATGTCAAACGGCAAGGCCACAAGTCTGGACTTATTGGATGAAAGGAGGGAAGCCGTTGTGGTCTGGTTTCCCACCCAAAAGGAGTGAGTAGGGAGGTATTACAACCGATGAGAGAACCTTTGAAATTTCCTTTCGGGGACTTGGTGTTAAGGAGAGTGACACTACATACAAGGAACCCAAACGACGGAAAAATAGGCCCGAATTGGAAAGGGCCGCATAGAGTTGCCGGAATAACTGGGAAAGGTTCATATAAACTCGAGTCGAAAAACGGTGTACATTTACCGTACAACTGGAATGTGGAACACTTAAAGCAGTACTACTGCTAAGGTAAGAGCCAAGGTCAAATCTGACTATTAGGTGTGAAAGCACGTGTTTTACTCTTTTTCCCTTGAACCGGTTTTTCCTGAAGTTGATTTTATGGCAACGTTTTTAATGAGGCAACAACAAAACGTGCTACCTTAGTTTCGAAGGCCGGCCTAAAGCGGGAGTTGTCATCACCTACACCGGACCAACAGTATGTTAGGATCCTTAGAAGGTGTTATTACTTAGGATTTGTTGTAAGGGTCAAAAGGTCAACGAACTGTGCCCATGTATCCCACTCTTGCAATGGCACAAGGCTTATGTGCCTCTGATTATGCCACTCTACATACAAAGAAATGAAAGAAATTTTCCCCTTATATTTTATCACTACGCATCTTGCACTATCAATGCATTCGTTGAATTACTTAGAACGAATAACAGATCCTAAATCCTAGAGCCCACGGGTTACCCCAACTCGTAGGCTGTCATACAATAAAAAATCGGATAGCTCGGGCTTCGAATCTCGGAGACACTGAGCCTATTAGGTAGGTACCGAACGTAAAGGCTATGGACAACCTAGACGACTCGGAGATGTCCAAGTCCGTACTAAAAAAGTAAGTCCCTTACGTATTATTAAAACCTATTAAAGGGTTACCCTCAGCAAAACATCGTCGTGTATGATTAAAACACTCAAGTATCTTAAAGGACTTCATTTTTTATCAAGATTTCGAAGCCACAAATAATTCGGAGGGTTCCGAGCTTCCGTAGAATGGGTACTCCAAGCTACGTCCAATTCTATGCTAAGGCATTAATGACGGTTCACAAATAAAAAATTGTCAACAGATGTTGAAAAGTAAAAGACACAGTGTTGCCGAGGGGAATATATATATATATATATATATATATATATATATATATATATATATAGAAATGTATTTACAAAGGCATGACGAAACGACCTTAAAACAAGCAAAAAAGAAATATACAAAAGGAAAACAAAAAAAGGAGCTAAGGCATCTCCGCCTAATCTTCACCAAAGCTCGACTTAGCACCGGAACCTTCGGGACCTGCGAGCTCGTATAGCTCTAATGTCTCGGCCTCGAGTATTTTTGCCCCTTCAATCTCGGCCGACAGATCACATCCCTGGGCACGAATCTCCTCGAGGGTCTCCATTCGGGACAACCACTTTACATACTCGGCCTTTGTTATTAAACGAGCCTCAACTTTCTCCACATTAGTATATAGGTCCAACATCTCTTCGACCTCGGAAGAATCAATCAAGGATTCATCTAACTTGGACTTCAACGCAATATATTCCCGGCCAAGGTTGTCCCTTTTCGAGATGACTTAATCCAGCTCTGCCCGAAGCTCATCATTTAGCCGGGACCACTTATCGGCCTTGTCCTTCGCAACCCGGATCTGGTCCTTGACCACCACCAACTCCTGTTTCATAGCCTCTTTTTTCGAGGCTTAAAGGTCCATCCTGATCCTTAGAGTCTCGGCCGAAGTTTTGAGCTCGTTCATCTCTACATGGAGTTGGTCAATCAGGTCTATTTTCTCTTTGACCTGCGAGGTTGTGACATTAGTCATTACGCGTAAACTCTCGTTTTTAACCTTAAAAATCCGTACATTCTCGACCAGTTCGGTATGCTCCTGTTTCACGGACAAATAAGATGCACGAAGGAACAAGGAAGGGGAAACTTACCCCATTCAGTGCCTGATGTGCTTATTTGAAGAGGCTTAAAGTGCTCACTTCATTCATCTGCGCATGGTCCTCTTCGTTCACCAGGCAGCTAAAGGTAGCTAGCCATGCCCACTAGAGCGGGTGTCTGCCGGGATAGTAAAGACGATCGTTATTTTACGGTCGGGATCCTCGCTCGGAGCAGGGAACTGCCTCACCAGCTTTAGGCTCCAGCTCGGTTTGCCTACCCCCGATGACAGGTCCTTTTTCGAGATATTCAAGTGACCAAACCTGGAGTAATCCTTCAACGCGCCCATGCCCAGACCGTCAAAGAATATGTTGAGGGCCTCGTTTGCGCCCTGTGCCTTCTCATTTGACTTCTCCTTGTCGACCTGAACCTCATCAAACATGGACTATGTGGCGAATCCTCAATGTCAATGACACCAGTTATTTCCTTCCGGGCTCCCAAGCTAAAGAGGATCGGCTTCTCGGCCACCTTCCCCGGTTTTCGCATGTCGTTCTTTGTCAATGGTCGACCTATGAGAGACAAACTCTAGTTCATTTTCCTCGGGGTAATCCATGAGTTGGTAGAGGTAGTCGGGGTCCGGTACCCTCGCTTGGGTACTCTTATTGTTGCTTTTCCGGACCCCGACAGTTACCCGCTTCTTCTTGGGTACTCTTTCTCTTTTTATCCTTATGTGCAGCAACTCATGGCTACCCCGAAGCGGAGGTTTATCAAGTGAGGACGGAGCCTCGTCCTCGTCCAATGGCCAAAGCTCAGTGGTCTTGGGAAAACCTGTAAAAGAAAAAAACATAGTAGAAAAAACTGTTGAGTATGAAAGTAGACTTGTTCGGGAGGAGCACTCACCATGGGAAAAGGCCTCCCACTTGTCACTATAAAGTTTGTGCCATTCGCACTCAAAATATGACATTTGCTTGCAAATCCCCTTGAAGGTGAGGATGGACATTTGAAAATAAGGATGAAGGTATGAAGGTCAGATTTGAAGACTTGAAGAAGGAGCATGAAAATTTGATGATGAAAATATAAAAATCTAGAAAAAAATGTACGAAAGTTTGAAGAGGTTAGGAATAAGTGAAGGGTTCGAGGCTAGATTAAGGAGCTTTGGTATCGGAAAGTAAAAAAGTAAAAAAAGGGACCGAAGCTTTTATAGAAAAGGAGTAATCAATGCGTGTCATTTCGCATGAGGGGATGGTCAACCGGGGGCTAACATGTGTCTGAAGTAAGAACGATGCGATTGATAGGACATTTCATTGACCCGTAAACTCGGTTGTAGCGTATGGAAGAAGGAATCGGGGTTAATGTATCGCTTCACGTCGTTTTGATAAATCTACTCTCCGAGAAACGAGGGGATTATCTGTGTACGGAAGAATAAACGATGTATCTGGGATCGTGCATGGTGAAATAATAGACCCAGATCAAGTATAGTCCTGGATCTCAGGAAACACGGAGAACAGTTATGCATGACGAGTAGGGGGCCGTAATATTCTCCCTCAACTGGATATTACGGTGCGAATCCCGTTCGATATCAACTGTAGATCGACATTTACCGAAAAAAGAAGATTTTTACCTTATTTAGACTTGTACTATGATTGAAATTCTCCTACTATATAAAGGAGAAGGTTTCTTTTGTTTTGACACATTGTGACACGCAAATCAAAACAATAAAAGTTTATTTTTGTCTTCTAGCTATTGTCCAAAGTGTTTTTCATTTGTTCTCTTTTTTATTTGCGATCGAACTTGTATCGAGGGTCCCATCGAGGATGAATTCCAGTGTTCAACCTAAGATCAGACTTGATCATTTATTTTATCTTTAACTTATTTACTTGTTGTTTTAATCATTCGTATTGAATTAAATCACATCTCTTTTAAATCGCGTAAAAATTTAATTGGTATTCATTTTTTAGGATAAAGAAAATGATAGTTGCTATTTAGTAGTGTTTTGGATTTCTAATGTCTGTACGTGAAACTTCTAATTGATTGATTCGTGTGAACAATAGAAACGATATCTTAGCTTCATTTCTAAATAACATGTTATAAATAAGTATATCCAAACCTGCTAGCCCAATAACTTGAAAACCAACTTCTCAAGCCCCAAAAAGGCATCGAACAAATTTTAGAAATGCAGAATTTTGTCGGCAAACTATTGGGTAACAAGTTGCATAATATAACTATTAGAGTTTTAAAGGTCAAGTTCACAGTGATTAAAGAAGTTCAACAACATAGACACATGTAAACTCCATAAGTTGGACAAACTTTTCCTTCATGGTTACTTGATTCTTGCATAGTACCAATAATACTATATATAACTTGAAAAACATAAGAACGAAAGTCAAAGTCAAATGGAAATGGACCCCTTCCACAATCAAATTCCCTTTCTGTTCATTCAGTACTATACTACTTTGATTCTTTCGTTAGATTTGTCTCATAAAAGATTTTGTATTATCATTAGCGTTGTTAACATCAAAATTTAAAAATAAAAAAAATAAAAAAGTTGTATCACATAGAAGGTGACAGATGAGAACTTTACCCTCTTACTGGTGTGTAGTCTTTTCTTTTTCACGTGAAAATTAAATGTATAAATACAACCTTCTCATATTTAATACAACTTAGCCATATATTAGTAATACCTTCCTCTTGGAAGTTGGAAATATACACAATTCAAAGTAAATTCAGTTGGAGAAAAGTTCTCTCATTCCCTAATGAATTCTAGCGGAAGAAAATTAAAATATCCACGAGAAAATATTCAAGAAATTAAGCTGATCTTTTAGTTCAGACTACGAAAAGCTGGTATTATTCTGCTAGATATCAAAGACTTAATTGATGGCAAACACATGCTAAGATAAATGCCTAATTAAGCCTAATTTTCTTCTAACTTTAATGGAGTCAAAGAGGCTCACAGGAAATGCCTTTGAATGCAATTCTCGTCTACAAAAGTTTGATAATTTTCCATGGTGGAGATGATTATATAGTATGCAATTCTCGTCGCATCACTTACGTCATTGAACTTTTTTCTCCAAGTCTTTATCCTTCAGATTAGTCAGCCTGCGTGGCCCATAAGTCTACAATAAATATTCTTTTGCACAAAAATATACACAACTATATATAGACTCCGTCTTGCGTCGTGAATTGGAAAATTTGTCAAGATTTTCCCTTCAATTTTGCACCCCTAGCTATTTTTTCAAACGGAAAACAAAAAATAAGAAGAAGCAATAAATAAAGCATTAAAAAGTTGTAAATGGTAAGCTCCAATACTAAAATAATCAAGATGTCTAAAAGGTTGGTAGTTGGTACTATTTTGATGTTAACTAACTAATTAGTGGGAGAAAAGGGGGACAAAGTAGAATGATAGGGAAATGATGAGATAATATTTAGACTTTGCTTATTAGTTTAGAGCAGCAATTAGTGCTTTAGCTAAAATCTCGAGTCCGGAACTTAATTGTTGTCTTTTTGGACAAAAGTTATTTTAATATGTGTAAAAAAAAAAAGAGTTGCTTTTCTATATATAAGTATATATATAACGCGGAAATTGTTCGCGCTATACTTTAATGGTGATTTCAGTCGTTAAGGTATAGCAGAGTAAATTCATGCGCTATACACTGACGATTTGACTGCTAGATATAGCGCATGGAATCAAAACGCTATACCTGTATAGCGCATAGAAATACCGCGCTATACCCCCTTATTTTAATCTCCCGTTCTTCTTCCCCACGACCAGAAACTCCCTCCCCCATTTTTAAATTTCTCCCCACTGGTTCTGT
>ML285969.1:1216-14552 GCA_005239495.1 Nicotiana undulata
GAGGTAGTGCTGAAACACACTGTTCATCAAATGCATGAATGCAGCCGGGGCATTGGTCAACTCAAAAGACATAACCAAAAACTCATAGTGACCATATCTGGTCCTGAAGGCAGTCTTCATAATATCAGAATTCTGAATCTTCAACTGGTGATATCCGGATCTTAAATCAATCCTGGAGAATACCTTAGCTCCCTGGAGCTGATCAAACAAATCATCAATGCGAGGCAAAGGATACCGGTTTTTCACCGTAACCTTATTCAACTGCCTATAGTCAATGCACATACGCATGGATCCATCCTTCTTCTTCACAAATAACACCGGTGCACCCCAGGGTGACACACTAGGCCGAATGAACCCTTTGTCAAGAAGCTCCTGAATCTGGTCTTTTAATTCCTTCAACTCTGCTGGGGCCATACGGTAAGGTGGAATAGAGATAGGCTGGGTATCAGGTAACAAATCAATACCGAACTCAATGTCCTTGTCAGGTGGCATGCCTGGCAGGTCTGCGGGAAACATATCTGGGAACTCACGGACCACTGGAACAGTATCAATAGGAGGAGTCTCAGTGCTCACATCCCTCACAAAGGCTAGATACGACTCACACCCCTTCCCAACCATACGCTGGGCCTTCAAATAAGAAATCACCCTACTAGGCGCATACTCCACCGAACCTCTCCACTCAATCCTCGGGAAGCCTGGCATAGCTAAAGTCACGGTCCTGGCGTGACAATCAAGAACAGCGTGGCACGGAGATAGCCAATCCATGCCCAATATCACATCAAAGTCCACCATACTAAGTAACAATAGATCCACTCGAGTATCCAGACACTCAATAGAAATAACACAAGATTGGTATACCCGATCTACCACAACCGTATCCCTCACATGAGTCGACACATGAATAGCCGAAATCAAGGACTCACGGGGTATACCCAAAGAAGGTGCAAAATATGATGAAACATACGAATAAGTGGAGCCAGGATCAAATAATACCGAGGCATTTCGGTGACAGACTGAAATAATACATGTGATCACTGCATCCGAAGCAATAGCATCTGGCCTGCCCGAAAGTGCATAGAGACAAGCTGGTCCTCCACCGGATCAACCTCCCCCTCTGGGGCGACCTCTAACTGCCTGACCCCCACCCCTAGCTGCCTGAGCGGGTGGTGCACAAGCTGATGTCGAAGTTGTAGGCTGACCCCTCGGCTGATAAGAGCTGCTAGCAAGACGGGGGCAAAACCTCTTAACATGGCCTGGATCCCCATACTCGAAACAACCTCTACCCATGACTGACGGCGGGGACTGAAGGGAACCCCTGGAACTAGAGTAGCTGCTGGAAGAACCCTGTCCTGAGGAACCATAGAAGAACGGTGGCCTAGGTGAACTCTGAGCTAGAAGGGCACTAAATGATGAACGACCCGAATGAGAACCATGAAACCCATGTCTTAAAGAGATGCCACTATGCCCTGGACGGGCTGGCTGAGGAGGCCTGAATGAACGGCCTCTGATAGGCTGAGAAGAACAACCAGAATGAAAGCCACTATAAGTACCAGATCCACGAGGCCTCTTGGCCTCCCTCTCCTCACGCTCCTGGCGTCGAATAGACTCAATGTCTTTGGCAATGTCCATAACTGTCTCAAAAGAAACCCCAGACACCCTCTCTCTGGTCAGAAGAATCCGTAACTGATGGTTAAGACCATCAACAAATCTCCGAATCCTCTCCCTGTCCGTAGGAACCAACCAGACAGCATGACGAGCTAACTCGGAAAATCTCATCTCATATCGCGTCACAGTCATATCCCCCTGACGCAGTTGCTCGAACTCTCTGCGCAGCTCCTCTCTCTGAGACTGTGGTACATAATTCTCTAGGAAGAGAATGGAAAACTGGTGCCAAGTAAGTGGTGGTGTACCGGCGGGTATGCGCCTCTCATAGGCCTCCCACAAAGCAAGAGCCAACCCCGAGAACTGGAAAGTGGTAAATGGAACTCTGCTAGTCTCGAGTATCCCAGCTGTACGGAGAATCCTCTAGCACTTGTCCAAGAAAGCCTGGGCATCCTCGACCTCAGTGCCACTGAAAGTAGGGGGCTGGAGTCTGCTGAATCTCTCCAGTCTCCACTGCTCATCATCTTCCAAGGCAGAGACCACAAAATTCGGTGCGGCAGCAACGGGCTGGACTGGGGCTACTCCCGGTGTCTGGAGCCCCCGAAGAACCTGCTCAGGAGTCCGGGCAGCTGGAGTCTGTATGCCTCCCCCGGCCTGAGATGTGGTAGCAGAAGAAGATAGAGCGACCGCCTGTGCTAAGCTGGTGCACACTGTCAGAATCTGAGTCAAGGTCTCCTGAAGACCTGGGATCACTATAGGCACAACTGGTGCCGGGTCCTGTCCCGCTGAAACCTCGGCTGCGGGGGCCTGATCCTGAGTAATGGGAGGATCCTCAGGTGCTGCCCCACGTACCGGACGGGCTGCACCCCTTCCCTAGCCTGACCTCGACCACGACGACCTCGGCCTCGAACTGGTCCCGCTGGTGCCGGGTCATCACTGCCGGTAGCACGAGTCCTCACCATCTGTGAGAAGACGAAACAATGAGAGTTTAGTTCCAAGAATCAACAGAGTCGCACGACAGAATTCAAGAATATGGAGTTTCCTAAGGGTTCTGCAGCCTCTCAAAGATAAGTACAGACGTCTCCGTACCGATCCGCAAGACTCTACTAAACCTGCTCATGACTGGTGAGACCCATTCAACCTAGGGCTCTGATACCAACTTGTCACGACCCGTTTCCGGGTTGTGATGGTGCCCGTCGTGGAACCAGGCTAGCCAACCGTTACAACAATACTCAATTCATTTACTAGAATTTTAGTTCAACAAACAAAATCCATTTGAGCGGTGAAACTTAGATTTTTAAAAAGCTTAAACATGTGGGTTTAAATTCCGAATTTGATTTTGAGAGAAATTTGGAGTGGGTATTATTTTGACTTGTTAGAAATAGTATAAAGAGGTTGTATATAAAATTTGAAGTCATTTCATGGAGATTTGGACTGGTTTTGAACATGATTGCGACTGAAAATCGTGGAGGAAGTTCGTCTACAGACACTTGTATAAATGTGTATAAAAGCGTATAATAGCGTATAAGGTGTGTTTCTACACTCGTATACACTATCATACAAATTTATACATAATTATACAAAAAACTGACTTCGTCTTCTTCCTTGCGTCTTTTCTGAAATTCAACTGAATACTTGTTCAAATCACTTCAAATTTAAATTTTAAACTCCTCTTGATATTTTTAATTAATTGGAATAACAACCAATCCAAACAACTAACAAACTCAAAAAAAGCTATTTTCGAAAGCGAAACTTCGAATGGCCTTCAATGATGGTTTCTAATTTGAAAATCTGACTAACTTGAAAATTGTCTGAATACAACACTAAAGAAAATCATTTGCTAAAACACAAAAATAATTCAATTTTAAGTGGAATCTTTTCCGGCAGAATAAAAACAGCATAAAGTGGGTAAATATGGCTATTGATCACAAGAAATTCATTCTCCGATGACCACCGCCGGAGATTTATTTTCCGATGACATTGTTGACTTTGCCGGCGACCTCTTGATAGACTTCGTCTGAAAGTTGAGGAAAGAAAATGGACAAAGGAGGTTGTTAACCTGTGAAAACTTTCTTACACATTATATGCAAAATGGACTATGTCGGGTAAACTTTTAAAACATGGGCTATTTTTAGTTATGAGATTGAGCCAACTGACATATGATGTAATTCTTTCTATTTTAAATGGGAATGGAGCACTCTTTGCTCCCGAAAAGTAACCACGAAACTGGGAAAGAATTGTTGTACCAATAAAGTGCTAAACCTTTTCTTAAAACAAATCAATGAGAAAATAGAGGGTGAATCCTAGTTAAATATAATTACTAGATCTGAAGATTTAATATAATAATGATGTGGGGTCGTGTCCGATAGTATCGAATACCGACTACAAATGCTCAAGGATTGTTAATGAATGTAGTAATGAAAACATGCAATAAATGTGGATAATGACAATAAATGTAATAAGAAGGATTTTATCACCCAAATGTTTAGATGACTTGGATGATTCTCCTTCCTGACAACAACATGGGATAATATAAAACGAAGATGGACAAGAAATCCTTGGATCTTGTGAGTAAAATATATATATTGAACAATGGAATCAGTGGACAAGACAAGCTTTGTATATTCTTTGTAGTCAACCTTTACAATGTGTTCTTATCAGAAAAAGTGAAGATCCATTTTTGTTCTTTGTCTCTTCCTATTTATAGGGGATATTTCTAAGATAACCCTAAAAAGTACAACGGAAGGAATATCGAATGGAATATTCCTTTCCTCTATTCTAAAACTTAGCTTTCATACGTTTTCTACTCGACCTCGGCGCTAATCTTTCTTTAGGTGACTCCTGGCCATTGAGCCGTGGTCAGCTTTGGCCTCGACCACGTCCATTTGCTGTCTATATGTTCAGTCCAAATTTCGACCCATACAAGCATGATCTCCATCCACCAATAAATGATAACATCTACTTGAAGAGCAAGACCATTTTCTTTTTCTTTTTTTCCAAAAGCAAAGAGGATAACATAATCATGTGCTTTGTTGTGTTTAAAAAGAATAACATAATCATGCAACAAATAATGCAAGATTCGCCAGTTAAAACTGAAACAGTAATGGCATTAGTAGAATTTTCAGATTCTTTAAGGTTACTATAGCTGAAGAATGGTAATTATCATAGCGGGAGTACGAGCCTAACATTCCGTGTCTTGTTAGGTTCATCTCCCTTTGCTATAAATGCAGTCTGCTAGGTCTGAGGGCTGCCATTTTCTTGACTTTCCTTAAATTAAAGATCTTTTATCTATTCGGTGTGTGACATACCGGATATAAAAGTTAACACAAGGCAAACAAAAGAACTGAAATAGTTTGTCAAAGAAAAGAATTTTGAGAGCTAAAAATGAGCTAGGGAAGCAAACAACCGAAGGTACTCTATGTTTTGTCTATTAGTATAGGATGATGTATTTGGTGGAAGGGTCTACAGTCTGCGCAAGAAACCTAATATTCTATTGATATTTGAAGGTTTATGTTTACTAGATTAGCTAGCTTATTACAAGTGGCATCTGATAGATGCATGCTTAATAAAAAGAGGTAGCCTTTCACGTTCCGTTGCAACATTTTGATTCAAGAAAAGTTGATGGACGTGCAAAATACATAGGCTTGTTTATGATGGACTTTCTGAAAGCTTCCTTAGCTAGTAATTGTGCTACTTCATCGCCCTCCCGGAAGTTATGCCTGACCACTGAGTGGAGCATTACCAATCTACATTTATTGGTGAACACGTTAGTATACTATTATCATCACTTAGAAGCTCGATTGGTTCCGTTGAATCTGTTTCTATTTTCAATGGCAGGAGACGCAAATTATTGGCTGCTTGAAGGCCATATTTTAAGGCCAATAATTCTACTTGTAGTGATGAACCTCCAAAAGAAACGTTAGAAAAGCCCACAAGCCATTCATCACTATAATCTCTTATGACCCCTCCCAAACTTGAATGAAAATTTTCGCATCATCTACATTTAACTGAATAAAAACCTCTTGTTGCCGTTGCTCAAAAGAAAATCTGTCAAAGAAAAAGAATCAGCAAAAAATTTGTATTGGAGATTCAAAACATAAGGTGTAATTAGTTTTTACATTATTAGTGTAGTTTACCTTTTAAATTTTAAATAAGCACTATTTTATAAATATTACAGAACTTATGAAGTGCGTTTACATTTACAATTTTACACGTACGGTTGGGGGGGCACAATGTTTGGATCCTAGCCTTTCTCATTCCTCGGTTATGCCAAATCAAAGGTACAATTGATTTTCTACTTCGTCCTGTTTATTAGAAATAGTCCTACGCTTTTCTTACACTGTCAATACTGAACTAGCAATGGATTTGTTTCCACAAAAGGTAAATTTCAATTCTGTTTATTGATCGATCGAATTCAGTGTTTTATTAACTTGTTCCCGAATTTGATTTGCCTCTGTAATTCGGTGCTTGGTATTCGTTATTAATTTGTTGCTAAACAATTTGTTGGTTGGTTAAGTATTGATTAGTTGAATTTAGATTCAGTTTGACACATTTGTTCGATGATTTCATGGAGTTTCTGTTCCAAAAGCTGTTGAAATGAAAGAAGAGGAGATCTTTCTGACAACATGGAATGCTTTGCCGTGTAACCAAATTGATAACTTAGTTCAGATTTTCACGTTAAGATTTTGTTTAGAAATTTGTGTAGAAAAAGGAAAAAATGGAACTATTGATTCCTAGGGAATTATTCCTTAGATTTCAGGGGGAAAGTGATCGAGCTAAAAGGATTTACAAGATAAATATTTATCATGCATTCCCGTTGCATCGCTGTTTTAATGTTTTTCAGTTAAGTGATACAAATTCTGTAAGCAGTCTGTTTTAACGTGCTATTCTTCCTTGGCTTGGCTTTATTACTAGAAGTTGGTTATATTTTTATCATATAAGCAGACTTTTTCAGAAGTGTGGACTCTGGATTAGCTTTCCTTTGTCAACAATATTAAACAAAAAATATTCCGATAAGAGGTAGTGTAATTGTTTAAATATTGATATATGTGTTTTATGATTTGATACGAAGGAAAATGTTTTTCTGCAAAAAATGAGTGGTTTTATCACTTACTTTTCCTTGTTTGGATTTTGAAAACTTTTTTCGAATTTTCTTTTTAGTGTTTGATTAGAGAGTAGCAAAAAACGACTGCTTATGTTGCACTGTATTTTGAACAGGAGATTGAGAAGGCAAAAAAGTTCTCAAAATCGGTAGAGAAGGGCTATGAGCTTCCTGATGGAAATCATAACCCTTGGTGCTGAGAGGTTCCGTTGCCCTGAAGTCCTATTCCAGCCATCATTGGCTGGAAAGGAAGCGACAGGAATTTATGAGAAAGTATACAACTCAATCATGAGATGCGATATTGATTTTAGGAAAGATTTATTTTCAAACATTGTGCTTAGTGGTGGCTCAACTATGTTTCCAGGCATAGCAGAACGTTTGAGCAAGGAAATCACTGCTCTTGCTCCAAGTAGCACAAAGATCAAGGTGATCGCACCACCTGAGAGGAAATTTAGCGCTTGGATAGGAGGATCAATTTAAGCTTCACTCAGTACTTTCAAAAAAGTTAGTTTCATTTTGCTTTATCTCACTGATCAATTAATCAATGTATTGTTAACTCTTTAAAGTTCAAGTGATTCAGCACTAATATCTATGTTCGATGCAGATGTGTATAACAAAGGGCGAGTATGATGAAATTGGTCCCTCTATTGTCCACAGGAAGTGTTTCTAAGCTTGGTGAGAACTTAAAATCCTCTTTGGTTAAAAATTCCTTCACAGTGACCTGTTTTTCAGTTAAGTGATACAAATTCTGTAAGCAGTCTGTTTTAACGTGCTATTCTTCCTTGGCTTGGCTTTATTACGAGAAGTTGGTTATATTTTTATCATATAAGCAGACTTTTTCAGAAGTGTGGACTCTGGATTAGCTTTCCTTTGTCAATACCTTTCTATTGTTGTAGATGATATGAATGAATGCCTACTACAACTTTCTATGCATAAGGTTGTGACCTCTTTATTAGATGAGAAAGAGAAAAAAAAATGAAAGTTGATTTTCTACCTTCAATTTTTGGAATAAAAAATAGAATCAAAGGAAAATATAAAAAATGAAGCATCAGTGGAATTTTCAGGAATAGCCGTGGGCATTGGATTTTGGGATACTATAAATCTGCTATAGCCTACACCCCTGCCTACATGGAACTCTTAGCTCTCAAAACTGGCCTACAACTGTCACGACCCGAAATCCCACATTCGGGTCATGACTGTGTCTAACGTTGAACTCGCTAGACAAGCCAACGTTTGAACTAAATAAAACTCATTAATAAATAAAACAAACAAGATAACTAAGGCATCAATGGTCCGCAATGTGAAGGTTAACAAATAACCAAAATATAACATAGCAATTTCGAAATAAAACCCATATACAAATCCCAGAACTGGTGTCACATACTCACGAACTGTCTAAGAGATTACTAAAAACAAAGGTCTGAAAATAAGTACATAAGACTGTCTTTGAAATATAAATAAAGACAGAGCTGAAAGTGAAGAGTAGAAGGTGACGCCAAGGCCCACGAACGTCTGCGGGTCTACCTTGATGTCTCTTGTATGAACTGATGAGATGCTCCGACCGTCAGTGATCACCGGGTCCGGCTGCGTAGTCTGCACAACATAAAGAAGTGCAGGTGTAGCATCAGTACAACCAACCCCATGTACTGAGTAAGTGCCCAGCCTAACCTCGGCGAAGTAGTGGCGAGGCTAGGACCGACAACAGTATATGTACCTGTGCAATTCTATATAATAACAGGAAGAAAAATGTCGACGGAAATAAACAAGTAGGACAGGTACGGGGAGAACATGCTGGGCGGTAAAAAGGGCAACAAAATGCTAGCACGGTAGAACAGGGTAATAACTGAAATGTAAAGATACAAGCAGGAATTTAACTTCTCAAAACAGATAATGAACAACAAAAGGCACGGCATGTCCCCTTGTGCATAACCTCACAATCACTCGGCACGGAATGTCCCCTCGTGCGTATATAATAACACTCGGCACGGAAATGTCCCCTCGTGCGTAACCTCGCAATCACTCGGCACGGAACGTCCCCTCGTGCGTATATAATAACACTCGGCACGGAATGTCCCCTCGTGCATAACCTCACAATCACTCGGCACGGAATGTCCCCTCGTGCGTATATAATAATCAGTGATCAACACGGCATGTCCCCTCGTGTGATAAGTATCATACAGTCAGCACGGCATGTCCCCTCATGCGACAAATAATAAAACAAAGAAACAATATGATGTGAAAGTCAACATTAAGAAGTCTCAAGTGCATGGAAATACTCAATAAAATCTGATTGTCCTGGCAAGGAGAAATCATCCATTACAAACTCAACAAATGCCCGACAAGGGTCTCAGCTATAACCAACCTCGCATCAGAAATACAATTTCAACAGTGTAAGCCTCAACTGAAACAAATAACTCAGTAACTCCCCACGTCATGAGACAACATCAAGGTATCACTACTAATTCACCAATTACTCATAATACGGGGAATATTAAGAATACAGTAAGTTTCATCACAATTGACTCACGGGCATGCTCGACCGCAACATATAGGCACT
Organism: Nicotiana undulata; assembly: GCA_005239495.1. Classification (NCBI taxonomy): domain Eukaryota; kingdom Viridiplantae; phylum Streptophyta; class Magnoliopsida; order Solanales; family Solanaceae; genus Nicotiana; species Nicotiana undulata. Next base: position 10,477 of record ML285969.1, read on the forward strand.
CATCACCACGCCTATACGTTGGACATGAGTTACACATAGCAAAAAAGACTCTATACCAAATCCCTCAAGCTGAGGTTAGGCCAAACACTTACCTGGGCTCCGAAAATGCAAGTCAAGCCTCCATCACAGCCTTTCCTTTAGAATCCGACTCCGGAACGGTATTATCTAGGCATAATCAACCCAAGTATATCAATAATGGCTCAATAAATCAAACCCATAGCCTAATTATTTATTTCAAAGCATTCTTCCTAAGATTCCAAAATTTGACCCCGGGCCCGCTTGGTCCAAACACGAGGCTCGGACCAAAACCCGATCACCCATAACCCCACGAGTTAGAATATATAATTTGTTTTAAGATTCGACCCCAAATTGAGGTTGAATCACCCAAAATTCTCAAAAACCCAACTCTACCTAAAATCCCTAATTCCTACTTTGATTCCATGTTTTTAGCCCTAGATTCTAGTGTTTGATGAAGGAAAAATGGAAGGAATTGGAGTTAAAGTCACTTACCCAAGTGCTTATGGAGGTAGAATAGCTTGGGGGTCGTCAATGGGGTTTGGAGAATAAGAGAAGAGTGCAAAAATAAGAAATCACGTAAATATTCTGTTTTGGGGCTTTTAAAATAACTGGGCGAAAATGTTCAGTGCGATCGCGGACAAGGGATTGCGATCGCGGAGGTAGCTGGGTTTCACTCTTTGCGATCGCGGAGAGAAGAATGCGATCGCGGAGCATCAGGATCTCCTACACTGCGATCGCGGCCCAACCAATGCGCTTTATCGCATAAGGCATCAGACCCCTCCCCACTCTCAACTCTATGCGATCGGAGCTCAACCTATGCGATCGCATAGACTAAGCTACCAGACACCAGAAAACTCACAAACACCAGATTTTTTTCATGTTTTCACACCCCGTTAGATACCATAAACTCAACCGAGCCCTCGGGGATCAAAACCAAAAACACACACGACTCCCAAAACATTCTACGGACTTGTTCAAGCTTTTAAATCATCAAAATATCATCAAATTCAACGAATTAAACCTCGAAACTATTAGAATTTTCTCATTTTTAATCTGAATCACGTCGTTTCAAGTCCGTTTCACACCAAATTTTACAGATAAGACAAATAACATATAATAAACCTGTTCCGGGCTCCAGAACCTTAATACGGGCCTGGTAACACGGTTTTCATTTAATAATTCATTTTCAAATTCCTTTATTATTTCCAGAAAACAATTTCCTTTAAAAATTCATTTCTCGGGCTTGGGACCTCGGAATTCGACTCCAGGAATACGCCCAAGTCCCATATTATCCTACAGACCCTCCGGGACCGTCACATCACGGGTCCGGGTCCGTTTACCAAAAGTGTTGACCAAAGTCAATTTTATTAATTTAATTATCACAAATTCCATTTTTCATCCAATTTCAATATAAAGACTTCCCGGCTACACGCCCGGGCTACGCACACATATCGAGGTGAGATAAACGGAGACTTTCGGGGCCTCGGAACACAGATTTAGCTAGAATTACATTAGGATGACTTTTTGGGTCATCACAATCTCCACCTCTAACACAAACGTTCGTCCTCGAACGGACATAGAAAAAGTACCTGAGTCTGAGAAAAGATGGGGATAACGACTCCTCATACCGGACTCGAACTCCCAAGTAGCTGCCTCGGCAGGCTGACCTCTCCACTGAACACGGACCGAAGGATAACTCTTCGACCTCAACTGACGAACCTGCCTATCTAATATAGCTACCGGTTCCTCCTCATAAGTCAGATCTTTTTCCAACTGGACACCGCTGAAGTTAAGAACATGAGATGGATCCGCAATACACTTCCGGAGCATGGATACATGAAACACTGGATGTACTGCTGATAAATGTGGTGGCAAGGCAAGTCTGTGGGCCACCTCTCCTACCCTGTCCAATATCTCAAATGGACCAATATACCTAGGGCTCAACTTGCCCTTCTTTCCGAATCTCATCACGCCCTTCATAGGCGACACTCGAAGGAACACCTGGTCTCCTACCATGAAAGCCAAATCTCGAACTCTACGATCTGCATAACTCTTTTGCCTGGACTGAGCTGTACAAAGCCTAGCCTGAATAATCTTCACCTTATCCAAGGCATCTTGGACTAAATCAGAACCCAATAGCCTAGCCTCCCCGGGCTCAAACCATCCGACTGGAGACCGACATCGCCTACCATACAACGCCTCATACGGAGCCATCTGAATGCTCGACTAGTAACTGTTGTTGTAGGCAAACTCTGCTAAAGACAAGAACTGATCCCATGAACCACCAAAGTCAATAACACATGCCCGCAACATATCCTCCAAAATCTGAATAGTGCGCTCGGACTGTCCGTCCGTTTGAGGATGAAATGTTGTGCTCAACTCAATTTGTGTGCCCAACTCTCGCTGAAATACTCTCCAGAAATGGGAGGTAAACTGCATACCTCGGTCTAATATGATAGATAAGGGCACACCGTGCAATCGAAAAATCTCTCTCATATATATCCTTGCCAACTTTTCCGCTGAATACGAAACTGATATCGGAATGAAATGCGGTGACTTGGTCAGCCTATCCACAACAACCCAAACTGCATCAAACATCCTCTGAGTCCGTGGGAGTCCAACTACAAATTCCATGGTGATACGCTCCCACTTCCACTCAAGAAGCTGAATCTGCTGCATCAAACCACCGGGTCTCTAGGGCTCATATTTAACCTGCTGACAATTCAAGCACCGAGCCATATAAGCTACAATGTCCTTCTTCATTCTACGCCACCAATAGTGCTGCCGTAAGTCTTGGTACATCTTTGCGGCGCCCGGATGAATGGAATACCGAGAACTATGGGCCTCCTGCAATATTAACTCACGAATGCCATCAACATTAGGAACACATATACGACCCTGCAATCTCAAAACTCCCTCAGCATCAATTGTGACCTATTTGGCACGTTCGTGCCGAACCGCATCCCTAAGAACACACAAATGACGATCCTCATATTGCTTGGCGCGAATATGATCATACAATAAAGAACGAGCGACGGTATGGGCTAAAACACTGCCTCCCTCAGAAACCTCCAATCTAACAAATCGATTGGCTAACGCCTGAGTATCCAAATCCAAAGGTCGCTCTCCAACTGATAGATAAGCCAAACTACCCATGCTGACTGACTTCCGGCTCAAGGCATCGGCCACCACATTGGCCTTTCCCGGATGATAGAGAATAGTAATATCATAATCTTTCAGCAACTCTAACCACCTCCTCTGCCTCATATTCAACTCCTTTTGCTTAAACAAGTATTGCAAACTCTTGTGATCAGTGAATACCTCACACGGTACCCCATACAAATAGTGCCTCCAAATCTTCAAGGCATGAACAATAGCTGCAAGCTCCAAATCATGGACTGGATAGTTCTTTTCATGAATCTTCAACTGACGTGAAGCATAGGCTATAACCTTCCCATCCTGCATCAACACTGCACCAAGCCCAACTCACGAAGCATCACAATACACGGTATAAGAACCTGAACCTGTGGGCAATACCAACACTGGTGTTGTGGTCAATATTGTCTTGAGCTTTTGAATGCCCACTTCACACTCCTCCGACCATCTGAACTGAACACTCTTCTGCGTCAACTTGGTCATAGGGGCTGCTATAGATGAAAACCCCTCTACGAACAGGCGATAATATCCTGCTAGGCCCAAGAAACTCCGAATCTCTGTGGCTGAAGTGGGCCTAGGACAATCTCTAACTGCTGAAACTTTCTTCGGATCCACCTGACTGCCCTCTGCCGATACCACGTGGCCCAAGAATGCCACAGAACTCAGCCAAAACTCACACTTAAAAAACTTGGCATACAACTGCCGATCCCTCAGGGTCTGGAGGACGACTCTAAGGTGCTGCTCATGCTCCTCTGCTGCGAGAGTATATCAAAATATCATCAATGAAAACAATTATGAACGAGTCCAAATAAGGCCTGAATACCCGATTCATCAACTCCATAAAAGCAGCGGGGGCATTAGTCAACCCAAACGACATGACCAAAAACTCATAGTGCCCATAA